>PVKE010009033.1:0-45970 GCA_004027555.1 Craseonycteris thonglongyai | reverse complement strand
AGGACCCTGCCATTAAAAAGAAGGCACAACGCCTTGAAGGATTATTTGGCAAGCTACAAAAAAAATATATTGGGGAAGCCGGGATGGCTCAGTGGGCTGGGCGCTCACTTCGCAGTGCCGGGGACCGAGGATCGAATCCCAGCCCCGGCCCGTGCGGAACCATATGCTGAACTGGGAGCTCCCCCAGTTCAGTTCTCTCCTTGTTTCTGTATCTCTCTCTCTCTGTCAAAAATAAATAAATAAAAAAAAATATATTTAAAAAAAAAGGTGAAGGTAGGGAAAGGGAGTAGAAATAGAAACAGCATGTGAGGTGGCTTTCTGAACCATGGTGTAAAGAGTTGGCCTGGGGTTCAAAAAGGGTCTTGGAGGTGGTCTCCCGCCTTGGCTTTGTTTCCTTTCTGCTTATAACTTTATACTACATGCATTACCTTTGTAATGACCAAAGTGAGATTTGCTTGTAAAATCACCTAGCATTTTGGTGTAAATCCTCCCAGACAAAAAGTGCTGGCAGCCATACAGACTTACTGTCACACATTTTTATTGTTGTGCCAGGGAGAGTTAAGCCTTATTTTAAGGACTGTATGAGGTTCTTTTGAATGTATGATATATTTAACCATTTTTCTACTGAAGAACATTTAGGTGCTTTCCAGTTTTTCACTACTGCAACCACTCTGCGTTCACAAAACTTAGAATAGATTCTGGGAAGGAATTATTGACAAATTTTTACTTTTGATATAGTCTATCAAACTGCTTTCCTGAAAATATAAACAATTGAGCCTTTTGCCAGCAGCACAGAAATGTCTTTTTTCAACCTTGCCATCAGGGTGTAATTCTTCATCCTGGGAATCCTATGGATTAAAAGAATGTATGTCACTTAAATACACTGTTTAACATTTGTATTCCTGCTTTTATAGCCTCCGTGTTGATCCTAAAGAGTTCTGTACATATCAGGGCAGGTGGCTCCTTGTTATGGATTACACGCTTGGCTTTTAGTAGGTTTTTCTTTTTTTTTAGCCAGAGAAATTTATTGCATGACTAACCATTGAAATCCTTAAGGTGAACTGGATGCTGCAACAGCTGCCCTCTTGGGTTTAGGTGTTGTTCCTTTATGGAGTCCATACCTGAATCTGCGGTATTCAATTTTAGGTACCTTGTTCAACCAGTGTAGGTGGTATTTTGTCTTTTAGCCTTAGCACTCCATTTATACTTTCTCCAGCTTTGCTGGGTAGCCACATTAACCACAGGTAGACCTTTGAAGATGGTAGGCCTTAGAGCCACAGCAGCGGCATAAGTGTGCATCGTACTGTGACACTTTCCCAATGATGACATTCCCTTTGTCATTGCTCTTCTGCCAGGCTTTTTAATGTTTGCTCACTGCTTATAGTTTTTATGTAAGTAAACCAGATTTCCACAATACAGCTTGGTAAAGACATGTTTTTAACCAGCAACACACATAAGTATGCTGTGGAAGATGGAGCATTTGAGCAGTTAGATCAGGTTGTGGTTCCATGCTTTTAGTGGTCCCTTGCTTGTACCTATGATACACTACTTTACAGACCTACACAATCTAGTTGGAGTCGAGGATGAAGTGGAGGTGTGCAGTGTGGGAGAGCCCCACCAATCTGGCAGGGTAAGGGTTCTTTTGGTGCCTGGAGCACCCTCTCCATCCCCGCTTGCCCTGCCCACAGCTCATGATGGAGCAGTCCAAGAAGTCCTCGCTCATGGTGGCCCGCAGCATCCTCAACAACAAGCTCATTAGCAAGAAGCTGGAGAGCTACCTGAAGGTGAGGCAGGGGCACCTGGCACCAGCCCTGCCGCATCCGTTGTTTTTTTTTCTGGTGGGCTGCCTTGGTTTTCTGGCCCGTTTGGTTCTTTTTGCCCCTTGGCCCCGGGGGTCCTCCTTTCTTTCAGCATCCTCGTCCCTCCCATCCCCCACCCCCACAGGGCGAGAACCCTTTCACTGACAGCCCCGAGGAGGAGAAGGAACAGGAAGAGGCCGAGGCCGGTGCCCTGGACGAGGGGGCACTGGTTGAAGCAACAGGAGGAGTGGAGGGTGCTGAGGGCGCGCCAGCACAGCCCTCTGTGTCACCGGAGCCAGCCCCTGGGGACGTGTCACCGCCACCACCGCTTCCCGAAGATGAGGAGGCCGTGCCCCTGCTGGGTGGGGCGCTAGAGCGCCAAATTCGTGGCATCCCAGGCCTTGATGTGGAAGCCGATGACGACGAGGAGGGTGGCGGTGGTGTCCCATGACTAGGGCCCGGAGCGAGTAGGGCCTGCGCAGCCGAGGCTGGAAGCTGAGCCTAATAAAGTTTCTTGTATTCCACCTCTTGGCTTGTCTGTTCGTGACCGGCATAGGAGGAAACCTGGACCCCTTGAGGGCCGGGGGCGCGTGCGCACTACGGTGGGGCGTGGTCAGAGCAATACGCCTGCGCACTTTGAAGCGCCGCATCCCTACCCAAGATGCTAAGTTCCGAACCCTAGCAACCGGAAGGACAGCTGCGGCGAGGGCGGGCCCGCCGTGAAAACTAGCCAATGGTAGCGTTCGGAGGGAGAACGTATGCTCTTGGCCTTCCAGTAGCGGACGGCGGGAGATACGTTGAGCGCATGCGTCCGGTGGCAACCTAGAAAATAGGGGACTGCTGGCGGGCCGACCCTACGACATGGAGCAAGGCTACGGAGGTTCGTACAGGTGGCCCAGTGCGAAGTGGGGTGGGCAGGGGCTATACCCGAGTGCGGCTATAACAGCTCGGCCTTAGGGAAAGGCGTCGGAGCACGCGCGCGCCGCTCATTGGACTGTGGTGTCGTCGCTTCCGTGGTGGTGTATGTGGATTGGCCGGCGGCGGCTGAGGAAGGCGGGCGGAGCTTGGCGGGCCAACGCTGCAGCGGGCTTCGGGGGGCACCTTGGGCGGTCCCGGCAGTTTTTGCCCTTTATCTTCGGTGGAGCCAACCGCTCCGCTTGTGGGCCCGCTTTCCCTTTGGGAAGACGGTACAAAATGGCGGTGCCGGGGGGCGGAGCCACTGACCGAAGTGTGGGTCTCGGGGTTCTCTTCCCCGGGCATGTCCGGGGACCCGCGGGGCTTAGCAGGGACCTCCATGCAGCGCACGTGGCCCGGCGCGTCAGTCCGGAAGGCGTCTGGGCGGTGCGGAGTCGGACCCTTCACCAACCAGTTCCTTGGCGGGGCCGCGTGCAGCCTCTGTGGAGCTCAGCTTAGCCGGGCACGTGCAGCCTCTGTGGAGCTCAGCTTAGCCGGGCACGTGCGGTCGACCTGATTTGTACCGTCCTAGGAGGGTCAAATGCTGGGAATCTCCTTGTTCAACTCTGGAAACCCAGTGGCACTACCAGTGACAAATTGGTGGCTGTCTTTCAGTCAATTCCTTATGGTGGCCTGGAGGTGTTGGGGACTGTAAAGAGGTAACATGCCCTTTTCCCACCTGGGCTTCCGTGGATCTGCTCCTCTATCTCTAGAATCAGAGTCTCCTGAAAAGCCTTTTGCTCTGTGCTGGGAGCCGAGTTTGCCCAGTTGGGAACAGTTGGAATAAGCTGGGTGGTGGGGTTTGACCAGACTAAAATCCCTATTCAAGTATATGAAGTTCGAGAAGCAGGCGGCTTGATCTTGACTGCAGCAGCTAGAGAAGCTGCCGATCTTGAAAGGTGGCAGCGTTAACAGGATCCTGCCGCAGGAATTGCAGGGGCAGAGAGATCCTGAGGAGCATGGGTGTCTCCAGGATCCTGGGGGTGGCTCAGCTTGGCTCTCCCGGCCTTTTTTGCAGCCTGACTGGATCTCATTCTTTGCCTAACTTCCCACTAGATCTCTTCAGTCAGTGATCCTGCCTCATGCATGGCCTTAGCTTGGAATGGTATTTTTTCTTCCACTTTCTACTTGATATAAACCTTTCAGGCTCAATTTGTTTGATCGCTGCAGCTTCCTTGAATCCTTCTGTATCATTTCTACCTAATGTTGTTTCCTAGGACTCTGAGCCCTGACTGTTGTTGCTCCCTGACCTATTTCCCAGTTTCATGATCTTAGCCTTTCAAGCCTTTACAACAGGGAAAATAGTACCTATCTCAAGGGGCCTTTGTGAAGTTATGTGAGTAGCATATGCCATTTTGTTAGACCAGTGCCCCACTATAAACTTTTGCAGCACATCACTTGCTGTTAGAATTACCACTCTGCATTTCTCTGCACAAATGTAGAAGGCTGTATGGTGTGGTAAGGGTGTGTGTGTGTGTACTCTACAGAGGGTCAAGTCCCCTAACCTCTGAGCTTTGGCTCCCTGGTCTCAGAATGGCGTTTGGCTAATATGTGCTCAGTGCCTGTCATGTGTCAGCACACGGGCACTCAGCTAGTAGTTTCAGTTGTTCAGGTAAGAGAAAGAGGATGTTCTTCATTAAGGTGAAGTCATTTGACAAGTGTTGATGGCTGCCAGGCTCCAGGGACATAGAAGTGAAGAGGGACCACACAGATACTGTCATGGAGATCTGGAGGGACATGGGGCAGGCTTCAGGGACATAGAAGTGAAGAGGGATCACACAGACACTATCATCTATCATGGAGGTCTGGAGGGACACGGGGAGCCACCACCGAGGAGAGTGCAGTCTGATGCTTTGTGGCCACGTTGAAGTCCTGGGGCTTGAAGGCCCAAAGGAGTATTGGAGGGTTTAAAGCTAGATGAAAGCAAGACCTCCAGAGGCACAGTTGTCTCCAAATTCCAGTTTGTTCACAGTTATGGGGCACTTATGGCAGCTTGGTAGGTGAGCCAAGGGATGGCGAATGGGACTGTGTCCTAATGCTGGGCTAGCTGTTGACTCATCCTGTGTCACCCTCAGTTGGGGGATGAGGCTTAGGCCAAGGGTCCTCAGCAGGTGACAGGCAGAGCTGGCCTGAGGCCCATTCCCCTTCCCTCTTGTATCTGCTTTGACATCAGGCAGGTAGAGTATGATAATGCAATCATCCAGCTATGGGTTGACATTTAGGGGTCACTATTGTGATTACACTGACTTCTTGTAAGACTGGCACTGAGATCCATTGAGAAGATCCTTTTAGGCTCCTCATAGCACCTGTTTTCTGGTGTGACACGTAGGATTCTAACTCATAGGTCTGTTCACAGGCTATGGGGCATGGAGTGCTGGACCTGCCAACACCCAGGGTAAGTGGGGCCTGCTTTGTGGGCAGGCCTGTGGCCCCAATCCAAGGTACCAGTATGACAGAGCTGTTCATATGGCTGCTACTCTGGGAGACAGACTAGAGAGGTTTTTTTTGAGGAATGGGAGGCACTAGGGCCAACCCAGGGACTGACCAGGAAGCCTTTTCTGTAAAGGGCCAGATAGTAATTTTTTTTGGCTTTGTAAGCTACATGGTCTCTAGTGCAGAAGCCACCACAGACAACTTACAAATAAATAGGTATGTCTGTGTGCCAATAATATTTACAAAAGGACACTCACTGACATTTGCATACCATAGAATTTATATGTGTTATGGAATAATCTGTTACAGCAACTTGTTATTTTATTCTAAGTGAATAGCTGAGGGTATACGCAAAGATTTTATTTTTGTTAAGATTTATTTTTATTGTTTTTGACAGAGAGAGAGAGATACAGAGACAGAGATAGAGAGAAGGGGGAGGGCCCAGAGCAGTCTCCATAGTTATACATCATTGGTTTTTCCACATAGTTTCATTTCACAGGTGGGCACGGGGCTGCACAGGGCAGGAATTGGGCTGGAGTCTCAACCTGGTGAGAACCAAACTGGGGGCACTCCCCAATTCAGCATATGGGTCCACACGGGCCGGGGCCGGAATTCGATCCTCGGTCCCTGGGGCTGCAAAGTGAGCACTTAACCCACTGAGCCATCCCAGCTTCCTCTAAAGATTTTTTAAATTATTTGTTTCTTAGTAGTTTTGGATTTATAAGGTTGAGCAGGTAGTATTTAAGAGTTTCCTATCCTCACTCTACTTTCACCCCTCAGTTTCCCTAGAATTGACATCTGTTAACAAGCCCTTGTTGATGCACTATTGTTAACTATAGTTCATAATTTACATGAACATTTACTGTGTTGTATAGTTCTATGAGTTTTGAAAAATGTATGAGTGATGTGTTTCATGTCAAAATTCACATATCATGAAATACTTTGATTTTTCTTTTCTTCCTGAATCATTTAAAAACTCATTCTTAGCTTGTGGGCTGTGCAGCTGGCAATGGGCTAGATTTGACCTGGGGCCTGTTTGCCAACCCTGCTCTGAAGTCCAGTTCATAGTGCTAAGCACATTTAAGGGACCAGAATATGCTCTGATTGTGAAATTTTCTGTTCTGGTGTTCCAGGGGGATGGGATGATGGTTTTTGTTTCCTAAGCTTGGGACTTGCCCCTAGTAGCTCTAGGGGTCAGGTCAGTTCTCCACACACATCACTGAGTTTCCCAGAAAGAAACTTTCCATGTTACTCAAGCACATAATGTCCCCTTGCTCAGTTGAGTTGGAGACATGATTTTCTACCAGAGCATTCATCGGTGTTGGTGTTGGTGCCTGAACTCTGGCTCCTGGTGAGTGCTGGGCTCTGCCTAGGGCAGGGGTGGCGAACCTTTTGGTGAATGAGTGCCAAAGTTTATGAAATAAGAGTATACTCGCTCGACTCACGTGCCAACCCATCGAGTGAGATAGAGGTATCGATTATATTTATGTCTATAAGAGCATAAACAATAATTTTTTAAATGGTATTCACAGCTCCGCGTGCTAAAATAATTGCTCCGCGTGCCACTTTGGGCACGCGTGCTATAGGTTCGCTACCCCCGGCCTAGGGACTTGGCCCGCTGGCCTCTTGTCTGGTGGCCTATACTGAATGAGCTTCCTGGGAAGTCTGCAGCATCCTTTCCATTGCCCTGATGGGGGAGATTTGGCTTACCTATGAGGGAAGCCCTGATTATGCTCAGCTGAGTGCTCTGTAGGAAATGAGTTTTAAAGCTAGTGGACACCAGCCTTTCCTGGTCTTAATAGGCAACCAGGGGCACTCCACAGCTGTCTAAAGCCTTTCTCCCATAGATAGTGAGGTGACAAATTTTCTTCAAAGTCCAGGTGAGGGGGGTGTCGCAGGGGCCTTTGTTCTGCATACAAAGCTCTTGTATGTTTTTGTTTTCTCTAAGGTGCATACGGAACTGGTGTGGCCAGCTGGCAAGGTAGGCCCTTCTGGGGGTCCCTGAGTGGGTAAGAGGGCCTCTGATCAATCACCAAGAAGAGCTGGGATACATGAATCCTTATTTTCCCTCCTGGCTATGCTCACAGCTCTCCTTGAGGTCCGGCAGGCTGGCCTGAGGTGCTGTGGAGGTCTCAAGAGTACCTTATAGGAGGTGGTGGGAGGGGGTTGTGATTGTGTTCTGGGAGCAGGTACTGTCCAACTGCCACTTGAAGCAGTTCTTACAATCTGACACAAAAAACCCACTACTCAGAGTTGAGGCCTCACCTCTGCACTCTTCTTGCTGCCTTTGTGAGCTATACAAAGGCACTGTGGGTGGTGCCAGCAGCACTGGGTCCCATGACCCTCTTCCTTTTCTGGGTAGTGAGTGCTCCTCCCCAGATGTGTCCACCATGGACCAGCCTTGTGACTGCTGAGATCTAACTTGGCTCTTCCTCCCTCCAGCAGGTTATGAAAACTACAATTATTATGGTGCCCAGAACACCAGCGTCACCACAGGAGCAACCTACAATTACGGCCCAGCCTCATGGGAGGCCACCAAGACTAGTGATGGCCTGGTGGCTGGGGGCCCTGCTATGCATATGGCTTCTTATGGCCCAGAACCATGCACTGACAATTCCGACTCGCTCATTGCCAAGATCAACCAGCGTTTGGACATGATGTCCAAGGAAGGAGGCAGGGGCGGGAGCAGCGGCGGTGGGGAGGGCATGCAAGACCGGGAGAGGTGATTATGGACCTGAGCCCTTCCCTGGGGATCCTGCACTCTTGGCTTTGTACAGATGGGCGTGGGCACCTGCTCTCCCAGGTCTCTTCCCTGGCTCCCACCTGAGTGTGGATAGATGAGTAGAGCCTTTGTTGGGACAGAGGCATTGTAATAGGACTTGCTGGTTTTTTAAGTGGTGGGGCTCAGGGTGTGACTATTGCTAAAATACTCCAGACTCCTTATTTCTGCACTAGGTGCCCAGTAGAGCCCTCCCTGTTAATGTGTCCAAGGGCTCTTGCCCCTCAATCATCAGTGTTTGGAGGGGAGTATTTGGTCTGTTTTGCATCTGAGCATTTAGAAGGGGCACATGGTGATTTGTTTTATTTTGCTATACTAAATGTAGGGTGGTCAACTTTGCAGGAGGTGGTGTGGTTGCTCCCAGAGCATATAGTGATGCGTGTGCTTTCTTTGCAGCTCCTTCCGCTTCCAGTCGTTTGATTCCTATGACTCCAGGCCTTGCCTACCCGAACACAATCCCTATCGTCCCAATTATAGCTACAACTATGACTTTGACTTGGGGCCTGACCGCAACGGTGGCTTTGGCAGTCAGTACAGTGACTGTCGAGACTCAGCTCGTGAGCGGAGCTCCCTTGATGGCTTCATGCGGGGCCGGGGCCAGAGCCGCTTCCATGACCGGAACAACCCGAGCACCTTTATGCAAAGTGACCCCTTCATGCCTTCGGCTGCAGCGTCCTCGGAGCCCCTGTCTGCTCCCTGGAATGAGTTGAACTATGCAGGTGGGCGGGGCCTGGGAGGCCCCTCCCCTAGCAGGCCCTTGCCTTCCCTCTTCTCGCAGTCCATGGCCCCCAACTACACTGTGATGGGCATGCAGGGGGCGGGCGGTTATGACAACTCTGTGCCCTATGGATGTGGCCAGCCACAGACCTGGATAAGGGATCGGGTAAGCCCATGAAAAGTTCTGATCCACCTGTTTTGTACTCCTTTTTGAACAGCCTTATTGAGGTAAAATTTATGAACTGTTAAGATTCATTTTTAAGTATACAATTCAACTTCTGGTAAAAATGCACAGAATTGTGTAACCTTCACCACCATCTAATTTTATTTTTTAAAGATTTATTTTATTGATTTTTGACAAAGAGAAACAGAGACAGAGAGAAGGGGGAGGGCCCAGAGTAGTCTCCATAGTTGACATTAGTTTTCCATATAGTTTCACTCCACAGGTGGGCACAGGGCTGCTCAGGGCAAGAACTGAGCCGGGAGCCTCCTGCACAGGTCCCGGCAAGAACTGAACTGGGGGGCACAGCCCAGTTTAGCATGTGGGTCCGCATGGGCCGGGGCCGGGATTCGATCCTCGGTCCCCGGGGCTTCAAAGCGAGCGCTTAACCTGCTTAGCCATCCCAGCTTTCCCACCACCATCTAATTTTAGAACGTTTCCATCAACCCAGAAAGAAACTTGCCATTAGCAGTCACTCCCTGTTCTCTCCCCAAGCCCCAGGCAACCATTTATCTACTTTCTGTTTCTATGGATTTGCCTGTTCTGGACATTTCATATGAATGTAGTTATATAACTCATGGCCTTTGGTGTCTGACTTCCTTCATTCGGCATAAAATTTTAGGGGGGATGGTTTCAAATATGTTGTTTGTTTTCTAAAAAGACTTTATGTGCCTTTGTTCTCTGAACTTACAACCTCTTCATTTTTCATTTCTCTGGGGTAACTTAACAGTCCGAGTAAGCGGAACACCAAGGTATGCTTCTGTCTATAGCCTAGGTGGAGAGGGTTTGACCGCTGCGGCCCAGATGGCATGGGCAGGAAACGGAAGCAGTTGCACATCTATAATGAGCCAGATACCAAACAAGCTCGGGCTGACAGCGAAGGAGATTTTTCTGAAAATGGTATGCCTTGCGTGCCAGTGCACCTGGGTGGGTGACAGATGAGTCGGTTGCATGGTTGGTGCTCTTCCTGAATGTGTTCAGTGGACACGGAACTCAAGGATGCTGTGTGTCACCTCGGCTCCCGCAGTCCCCACTGTGGTCAGCACAAGCTCAGTCACAGGACAGCGAGCTTGGGAGGGTGAAAACGAAGTGGGTCAACTGCTGATGGGCTGACTTTCCCTATTCCTTTGTGTCTGGTAGATGATGGCGCTGGAGACTTCCGGTCGGGAGATGAAGAATTCAGGGGTGTAAGTCCACCTTCACTGGTCAGCCTCTTTGTGTCTAGTGCAAGATTGATTCCTTATTTTGAGCCTCTTTCTCTCAGAGGTGGGAACAGTTGCAGTGGTAGACTTGTCTCTGCCTTGTGAGTGAATTTAATATCCTGACTTGCAGCTAGGTTTCTAAGAGTTTTTCACTTGAAACAACCCAGCCATTCCTGACAAAATTCCCAGCCCCCTCCCCAGCCACTTCTATGTCCTTATACTGATGCATTTAGCTACACACATGGTAGGCTGAGGCTTCCAAACGTGCAGTGAGGACTTGTTTGCTCCATGCTGGTGCTGAGCTGCATCCATGTCCCTCAATCCTTCCAACCAGTCACAGACTAAGACCACCTCCTAGCCAGAACCATGTATGAGGACCTGGGGAGTGAGCCTTTGCCACCCCCTGCAAATTTTGATCCACGTCTGGTATAGGGCTTGGAGATCTGGGAGTACGAAGGCTTTGTTTGGGTGCTTCATATAGTCCAGTGGGTTGAGGGAAGGGTTGACAGGAAGGGATGCAGTGAATTTTCAGCTTTTAGTATATGTGCTGCCAAAGCAAGCACAGCTTTTCAGCTGTTCTAAGGGTCTTGCTTGCCCCCTATCTGGCTTGTTAGATCAAGTCTGGGAATCTTTGTACCTTTGATCACTAATCTTTAGCTCAATACCTTAGGGAATGAGCTGTTCTGATTTTTAGTTAGAAGATCATTTTTATCTGCACCTGATTTGTGATGACCTTTGGCAAATATAAGCAAATAGCTGGGAAACCTGGTAAAGCCCATTTTCAGTAAAGAATGCTGGAACTAATAATCCTACAAATTGAGGTTTCTTGACATACAGTTGATGGATTGCCTTCCATGTGCAGAGCTGTGCAGGTATTCATTGCCAGAGGTTATTCTTTAGCTTTAGAAAGAGCTGGAAGAAGGTGAGTGACTTTAATAAAAAAGCAAGTTAGTCATCATTGCAAAATCTTAGCTAGCAACCAGGAGTAGAGACAGAACACCCTCAGGCTCCATCCCCAGGCCCTGGGCTTTGTCCTGACACATTGTGGCTGGGTTTCTGGTGGCACAGCAACCACCAGGTGGTGGCAGGGATCTGGGCAGGTGTGGAGAGTTCTGGAAACTACACCTTACTGCCCAATTTCATGTGTGTCCTTTTTCAGGAGGATGAATTCTTTAACTCCGGGAGGCAGAGAGGTAAGCATTGCCCAATGTCCCTTTGAGCTTTCCTGTTTCTGCCCAGCTGCCTTGTATTCACTGCCCAGCTCCCAGCGGGCTGGGTTTCTGAGAAAACCTGGGGCCTCAGTGGAGGGGCTCGCTGCCCAGGGTAGGAGAGGGGCAATAACCACTCGGTGGCCTTGGCCATGGCATTCACCCTGAGGCTTTGCTCCAGTGTTTGGAGAGCACTTGTTGGAAACAGGTCTATTGGCCTTACTCAAGGCAGGTTGCAGAGAGAGGAGTAATCTGTAGGTGTCTGCAATAGGTTGCAATGGTAGGGAAGGAGTTTCAGAAATGCAAGAGAGAAAGGAAAAGGTGCCTCCATCTGTCTTCTCTGTTCCCCCATGGCCAGTGCCAGTCCCCATAGTGTTTTCTCCTGGGCTTCATTCTCTCCACAGTTCCCTGGGTTGCTAACTCAGGGCTATGCTCTGAGCCTCTTTGGTGGGAGTACTGTCAATTGCGGTGCACATTGATTGCTGCATGGGACAGAGTTCGGACACCTGCCTTGGTTGGGAGCTCAGGGAATGGGGGAGGCCTGTCAGGTACACACAGGCATAGATCCTCCAAAGGAAGTCATTGCTTCGCAGGTTTCATCAGTTCAGATGCTGGAGACTTAAGAGTTCATCAGAATCAAGGGCAGAGCCACGTTAAACCTCCCCTTGGTATATAGAGAAATAGTCTGAAACATTGTGGCCTTGAGCTTATCCAAAAGCTACTTATTTCTTTTCCTCTTTCCATGAGTCTGTCCATAGCTGGTTTCCCCACAGACTGACTCCTTTGTGACTTTGCAACCATAAATTCTGAAATCCCTGTCTTAGATGCTCCTTCCCTTATGTGTTCAGACTTAGCCAACCCTCTGAGGTCCTCCCACCCTGTTTATTGAAGCATTTGTTCTGTAGCATGGGACCACACAGAGCTTTGAGCAGCCCATGCAGCGGGGGAAATGCTAAAGCAAAGGTGACATGTTTATTGCGTGCAGGTCCTGCTACCTACCCGGGATGACTTTGCTATTAAACAGCAGTAATAGTTTCAGGCAGTGACCTCTTGCCAAAAATCCCACACGCCCTTTTGAGAGGCTTCTGAGCAGCGCACGCCGGTCGCCATCTTCGTGGGACAGTCTCGTGACTGGCACCAGGGGTAGGGGTTACAGTTCAGATGCTTATCCAACCTTTTTCCAGTGTTTGGCCCTGGCCCCGGCCCTGAGCCCCAGTGATCTGGCCTGGCTTCACACTGGGACACTGGGCTGCATGGCTCTCACAGGAGCTCTGTGCTGGCCCTAGGGGATGGACGGAGGACCGATGGGTCTCGTCCCACTTTTCTAGGATTGCTTCCCATGTAGCCCTGGGAAAGCCCCTAGAGTTACAACTTTTGTGAGTGGAAGATAGAATTTGGGCCAGCAAGGACTACCAGACCTGCTGAGGCCCTAGTTCAGAGGAGGCCAACAGATTGGTTGTTATGCATGGTCCACCTAGAGGTGGGTCGGAGGGTGGCAGAACAGCTTGCTGTATTTTGAGGCCTTCCAGCTGCTGCTGCTTTACCTGGGGGAAAACTGCTTCTCCCTGTTTTAACTGATGTTGGGAGAAGACCCACTCAGGGCACTGGATTGGAAAAGCAGGCTAGGGAAGGACAGAGCAGGTGAGCTACAGTGTGAGTAGGATGGGCGGGACAAGTCCCTGGCCCATGTCCCCTTATCAGGCAGTGCGGGAATGAATTGTCTTCCCTGGGAACTCCTCTAAGGGTTCTCATCAAAGGCCCATCCTTGTTGGGAGTCTTTGATAGCCCCTTGGTGCCTCAGGTTATTCTGACCCTGCCATACGTGGAGGCAGCGATGGGGCACAGGGTGTGGTGGCCATACTGTGGTCCCATCAAGGTCCTGGTGCTCAGCTCCATTGTGGGCTCCATGGAGGGTCTTGAAAGGATTTCTCTGTTGCAGGAGAGAAGGATGATGATGATGATGACATAAAGAAGAAAAGGGAAAAGCAAAGGAGGAGAGACAGGATGCGAGACCGAGCAGCTGACAGGTGAGGAGCCAGGCAAGGCAGAAGGTCACCCTAGACCTGGGCGCTGTCGAGGCTCTCCTGAGCTCATCTGTCTTCACTCCATGATGCAGTGGGGAGCCTGATTTGAGCTGACTCAAATGTCTGTGGGGAAATCCCAGTCAAAGTGGTGGGAGATAAGACTTGGGAAACTCATATGGAATCATCATCTCCTTGTCTGTGGGTCTGAGTGGCCTCATGTGCCCAGAAGGGGGTTCTATTGTCCTGCAGGCTTTTTGGGAGTTCCCTTGTCCCTGGCTTGTGTTTGTCATCTCAGACAAATGATCTTCATTCAGCAGAGCTGTTAAGGAGGGGCTCAGGTCCCTTGTCCAAATCTGTACTGCCTCTGGAGTTTGACATAGCAGTTATACAGGGTGACCCAGAAGTATGTATACAGTTGAATCAGTGAAATTCACAACACTGGAATGCGTGTTGTATAGTGTGTCGTCACAGTGTACTGGACAGGTTCAAGGAATATTGCAGTGTTGATGGGAGACATTTTGAGCACTTAGAAGATTAAACAGTGGTAAGCAAATGTAAATGTAATAAACAATGTAATAAAATGCAAATAAACTATACTATATACCTACTTTTGGGCCACCCTGTATACACATAGATGTTACCTTCAAGATTGTCTTTAAATAGCAAAAGAAGTGCAAAAGCACAAACTCCAAAGGGTGTTGGTATGACTACACCATAAATCTCTTCAGTGATTCAGTGACTGACTAGTATCAAACCACCAGTGGCTTTGGGAGCACATGGTTGCTGGGACCTTACCCACACACAGTTCTTTCTCTGCACAGGTTCTCTTTTATGACTTGAGGGTTACTCCTTGCCTTTAAGGCGCTCTTTAAGAGTAGTGATTTTCCTGTGCAAAAATGCTCAGCAAAAGGACTAATAGAGACAGGGAAGCCAGGAACCAAAAAGCAGAAACTTCCAGTGTTATAGAAATCATTGAAACCATTGTTAAATAGATGAATAAGTAAGTGATGCTTGGAATCCATATATTTTCATGCCACATGGTTTGTTTGTTTTTAAGTATCTTTAGACTTTGCCCTAGTGACTAAGGGTCCTCCGAGAGGCTTGGAACCACTATCACAGGGGAGGTGAAGATGCAGCTGGAAAGCATGATCCCTCATCTCTTCAGTAGCTTGACAGTCCTGCACATAGAGCCTGAGTGATTTTCCTCTTCACTTTTCTGTCATGGGTATCTGCAAAAGCTTGTGGCACTTTTCCAGAAGCCCAAAGCTTCTGGAAGCCCAAAGCAGGCTGGCAGAACTCTTTTATTGTTCTTGACAGAGACAGAAGGGGGAAGGCCCAGAGCAGTCTCCATAGTTGTACATCATCATCATCAGTTTTCTTTCCACACAGGTGGGCAGGGGCCGCTCAAGGCAGGAACTTCGCTGGGTGCCTCTCACATGGGAGGCACGCCCCAGTTCAGCATATGGGTCTAGTCTGCACAGGCCAGGGCTGGGATTCGATCCTTGGTCCCCGGGGCTGCAAAGTGAGAGTTTAACCCACCGAGCCATCCCAGCTTCCCCTAGCAGAACTCTTGAGTTGGCAGAGAAGGAATCCTAAGTGCTACAGGGACTGAGCCCTTACCCAGGCAAGAAGTCCCAAAGGCTCCTGGGCAGAGCGGATTGCATTTATGAGACTTAGAAAGCATGTGAGAAAGAAACCTCAATTTTTATCTGTAGAATCTGACATGACATGCCTTCACATTGAATCCCATAGGAGAATTGATCTTAGGTCATGTAAGTATTGAATTGTGTGAGGTCTTTGAGAATTCCTCCATTACATAAAATGGGGTTGCCTTGCATCATCTTGGTGGCTGCAAAAAGAAAAACATCTGAGAAGCTGTGGTGTTAGGTACTGTGCCCCCAGAGCAGTGGGCTGTATGTAGGCTTAGGGAGTCCATAGTTCTGAATAGTCTCCATCTTAGGGTGTTCTCTTAAGGGGCTTTGGGGCCAGAAAAACTGGTATAGTAGTAAATTGCTCTATTAATCATCATCTTGAAGTACTTTTGAGGTTGTACTCTGTTTTGTTTTTTATTAAGATTTTATTGTTTGAGAGAAGGTGAGAGATAAGGGGGGAGTGCCCAGAGCAGTCTCTGAAGTTGTACATCATTATCTGTGACAGTTTCATTCCACACAGGTGGATGTGAGGCCACATGGGGCAGGAACTGAACTGCTGGGGGCCTCCTGCATAGGAGGTGAGAAGCTTCCTTCCCAAGCCATCCCAGCGGTTGGTTACCAGTTGCACCGCAGTTCAGCATATAGGTTTGCAAGGTCAGAATTTGATCCCTGGACCTCACGGCTGCAAGGCAATCGCTCAACCTATTGATTTTATTTTATTTTTTTGACACAGAGAGAGAGAGATACAGAGACAGAGAGAGAACTGAACTGGGGGAACTCCCCAGTTCAACATATGGATCTGCACGGGCTGGGGCCGGGATTCGATCCTTGGTCCCCGGTACTACAAAGTGAGCGCTTAACCCACTGAGCCATCCTGGCTTCCCCAGGCTCGCTCAACCTATTGAGCTGTCCCAGCATCCTATACTCTGTTCTTAAGATGAAAAAATAGGGCAACTGCTATTTTTGATGTCTTGTTAGAAGTCAGAAATCTTTTTTTTTTTAAAGACTTTTTTATTGTTTTTGACAGAGAGAGACAGAGATACAGAGTTAGAGACAGAGAGAAGGGGGAGGGCCCAGAACAGTCTCCATAATTACACATCATTGGTTTTTCCACATAGTTTCATTCCACAGGTGGGCGCGAGGCTGCATAGGGCAAGAACTGGGCTGGGGTCTCGTCCCAGTGAGAACTGAACTGGGGGCACTCCTCAGTTCAGCATATGGGTCCACACGGGCGTGGGCCGGGATTCAATCCTCGGTCCCCAGGGCTGCAAAGTGAGCACCTAACCCACTGAGCCATCCCAGCTCCCCCAGAAGTCAGAAATCTTGATTCAGAAATCGCTTTCCCATTTCCATTTTAGTTGTAACCAGAGATAAACTGGTTACCCCTGCATTTCTTTCTTTCCAGGATTCAGTTCGCTTGTTCTGTGTGCAAGTTTCGTAGCTTTGAAGATGAAGAAATCCAGAAGCATCTGCAAAGCAAATTTCACAAAGAGATATTGAGGTTTATAAGTACCAAACTGCCCAACAAGACAGTGGAATTCCTCCAGGTGAGGCACACTTGGCCTCCATCATATTATTTCCTGCTGATCCTCGGGTGTCAGAATCCTCACAGAGAAGGGAAGCAGAAGGGAATTAAGGGGCCTAAATGTGGTCAAGGTTTCTATCTCCAGAATAACTGCTGTTCGAGTCCCAGTGTCAGAGGGCCAACAGAGAGCTCCACCCACTGTAGTTCCCACTAGTTCTGACAACAGAATTATTCTGATGGCTGTCTTCCCACCTTTGGGGCAGTTGAGACAAGGCTGGCATCTGCTAGGAGCTTGGCAGCAACTGTAGTGAGCTGCCTCTGGTGCAGTTGAGAAATATGCACACTGCCACCCTCTCCTGATTTCATTTGGTGCTGTCTTCCCAAACCCTTTAGGAATACATTGTAAATAGGAATAAAAAGATTGAGAAGCGGCGTCAGGAACTTATGGAGAAGGAAAGCACGAAACCAAAGCCAGATCCTTTCAAAGGTAAGTTGTGATCCTGGGGTGGGTGGTGTTTCATGTGGCACTAAGGCACGTGACTCCATGCAAAACCAGCACAGGGCTGCTGAGGATATGATGTGAAGACCCATGGAGGCAGGCACTTAGCAATGGAAAGAGGCCCTCAGGTGTGGCCTAATGTAGATCAGAGCTCTAGAAAGGACTAAAACGAGTGATGTGAATGAAACACTGAAGTTTTTTCCTCCTTGGAGTGAAGGAGGAGAAAAATTGAAGTAATGCCCCAGTGTAAAGGCTGTCTGTTGTGACCCCACACTCCTGCTGGAAGGCCAGTGACACCTGACTCGGATTCTGCCCTAAGTAATAATCCCTTGTGAGGTCTGCAGGGAGGAAATGGGGGTTTTGTTAGGGGTGGGAGGAAAGCATCATTTGCATGCTGTCCCAGATCCCACATGACTTGGGTTTCATTAACAGGGATTGGCCAGGAGCACTTCTTCAAGAAGATAGAGGCTGCTCACTGCCTGGCTTGTGACATGCTGATCCCTGCACAGCACCAGCTCCTCCAGCGGCATCTGCACTCTGTGGACCACAATCACAACCGCCGGGTAAGTCCCCTCCTTGATGAGGGCTGGGGGCGAGCCTTCCAAGGCTGCCAGCAGGTGGGGTTCAGAACCTTCTGTGTCTTACGGGGAATGCTTACATCTTTAGGAACTCTGACTATATGCCATCAAGTCTATAACTTTATTAATTGATTATAAGATGCATCCCAGTTTCTATTAAAATGTGAAAAAGTTGTGTTTCATAGAGTTGATTGAATATAGTAGCTAAAATTCTCCTGGTTTAGTAATGTTTCCTGTAATGTATAGTCAATTCCCCATTTGCAAAAAAACTGGTTTTCCTGTAAGCTGAGGCCAAGGACTAGTCAGAGCAGAGTGGCTTGGGGGACCCAGAGTTTAGGATCCATTTGGTCCTTACTAGCTGATGGGGCCTGAAGCTAAAGGTTTAGTTTAGGGTCAGTAAATTTTTCTGTAAAGGGTCAAATGATAAATATTTTCAGTTTTGTAAGCCATAGGGTCTCTCCATCTAACAAGTTTGCCATTGATGGGCAAAAGCAGCCACAAACACTAAGTGAAGGAATAGGTGGGGCTGCACTTGGCCCACTGTGGTTTAACATATCTGTCCTTAGTTTACCCAACTATGAAATGGAGCTATCAATACCTACCTACCAACCCATGTGCCAGCTTTATAAAGAGCAGCCAGAAGCACTATATAAACAAAGGATTACTGTGTGCATGTCAAGCTTTGTTTTGAAGCATTCATACTTTTGCTATTGAACTTACTTATAAAGTCAATATAACTTAAAACTGAAAAGAAAAGCTTGCCCTTTTCCCCTGTTTAGTCCAATGCTTCAAATCTGTAAATACTCTTGTTTCATCCCTGCTTTATGCACATGGTACCTGGACATTAAGGGTGTGTTTATGCTTTTAGGATTTTCAGACTCTTGTACATTTTTTCACAGTGTCAGTTCTGATGTCTCTAGTGCCTTTTTCCACTCTTGGAGTTTGGCATTTTGGAGTTGGCCTCAGTAAAGAAAGATGTTAGTCATCTCTGCATATGGTTCTCTCACTCCTCTATACGTGCCATTTTTAAAAGCCCACATTTGGTTCCCCTTGTAGTTGGCTGCTGAACAGTTCAAGAAAACAAGTCTCCATGTGGCTAAGAGTGTTTTGAACAACAGACATATAGTGAAGATGCTGGAAAAATACCTCAAGGTTTGTGCTTAGGAGTCCAGTGGATGAGGAAAGCTTTTAAAATGGGAGGATGAGCTGCTAGTATGGAACTGTATCTTTGAGTGCAGTATGTAGCATTTCTGAGTCTTTTGAAGAATTAAGGAATGTTGGAATGTATTAGACTTGGGAATTCCACAACTGTAGATTTCCCGAGACATAGTGCTTGCCTGGGAACTCTGGAATGTGATTCTGCTTGATAAAGCTGTACAATGGTGCTGACTCTCTCCATGAGAAACCTTGATTATCTAGCCATAAAATACTGAGCAAATGATGGTGAGATGCCTAAAAAAAAATTCAAGGTAGATAATTATCCAAGAAAGAGGTTTTGCTGGCAGAGTCAGCCAACAATGATATGGAGGGTTAAGGCAAAGGGAAGTGCCAGAGGTGCCCCAACCACTGACGGTGATAGGAGCAGTCATACAAAGTCTCATGGAGGGTGCCCTGGGGAGAAGTGGGAAGAGTCCCTGGTTCCTACTTGGGAAGCCCATTTTGCTAAAAGATCAACCCCAAGACATTTGAGGCTGGTAGCTGAGCTCCAGCATAGCCTGGCTAGGACCTATTGGCCCTCTTCTCAGTTACTAAATCCTTCAGTATTTGACTATTCATTCCATCCATTAAAGGCACAGAATCTGAATATAGGTTCTCAAATAATGTAATTTTGTTCAACATTGTTTCATGGTGACATTGATAAGATACCACTGGTACTTAACTCTTGTTTGTATCATAAGCCTTTGGTAAATTGGTTTCATTATGTATCATTTATCTGCAGTTCCAAGAACTTGTCCATGATATTAAGTGAGGACTGTAACCAGTCTAAGAACCATGACTGATCACTGTTGCACCTTGTGGCCTAAAAAGATTTAAAATTTCTGGAGTGTAGACTCAGCTTCTAATCACTGTATTTTAAAACATTTCCTAATCTGGTAGTGATAACATTATTTTTTCTAAACTAGAGACAGTCTTAGCATATGCTCATGAGAAGTTTGGCTTCTGAGAGTATCAGACTTGGATTTGACTAAGAGTGATGTTTAATAGCTGTGTGACCTCTGGCAAGTTACTGAACCTTGAATCTCATTTTCTAAAATGGGAGTAACGCTCATGCCAGAGCTCTGAGCTTAAATGAAACTAGAATTTAAAGTAGTCTTAACTTCCTCTTAGAAGGCTTTTTTTAAATTTGGTTTGGATACTAGATCTTTTTAAACTTGTTCTGTGGTTATATGTTTGAATAAATAGTACAAAATAGGGATACCAGGATAGCTCAGCAGGTTGAGCACTTGCCTTGCAACCATGAGGTCCAGGAATTGAATCCTAGCCCCAAGCTCTGCAAATGTACATGCTGAACTGTGGCACGACTGGTAACCGCCGAGCCCTGGGATGAAGGTTCTTGCCTCCCATGAGGGAGGCCCTCAGTTCGGTTCCCGCCCCACACAGCCCCACACAGCCCCACAACCATCTGTGTGGAGTGAAACTATATATCATAACTAATGATGTACAACTGTGGAGAGTGCTCTGAGCCCTCCTCCCTTCTCTTTCCCTCTCCCTCTCCCTGTCCCTCTCCTCCTCTCCTCCTCTCCTTCTCTCCCTCTCTTCTCAAAAAACAATAAAATAGGGATGCTGGGATAGCTCAACAGATTGAGCGCTTGCCTTGCAACCGCGTGGTCTGGAGATCGAATCCCGACCCCAGCCTGTGCAAGCCCATATGCTAAACTGTGGTAGTGAAGGTTCTCACCTCCCATGAAGGAGACCCCCTTGCGGCCTCCCATCCACCTGTATGGGATGAAACCGTGTTACAACTAATGATGTAAATTACGGAGACTGCTCTGCAAGGTCTGGGCCCTTTCCCCTTCTCTCTCAAAAACAGTAAAATAAATTTTTTTTAAAAATCTTTAAAAAAAAAATACAAAATAGTTCTAATGAAGCTTTTCTGTGATGTCTTTTCTGAATCTTTATACTCTTAAGAGCCTGTAGAATTAATTTGTCTGGTACAGTTTAAAGCAAGCTTGTCCAACCCGCAGGCCATGGGCCACATTTGGCCCAACACAAATTTGTAAACCGTGGGTTTTTTTTAGATTTTATTGTTTGAGCGGTAAGAGAGAGAGAAATGGGGGTGGAGGAGGGGCAGAGCAGTCTTCATAGTTGTACATTATCACTTGTGACACAGTTTCATTCCACACAGGTGGATATGGGGCCGCATGGGGCAGGAACTATACTGTGGGCCTTCTACATGGGAGGCAAGAACCTTACCTTCGCTGCCATCCCAGTGGTTACCAGTTGTGCCCCAGTTCAGCATATGGGTTTGCACGGGTCAGGGCCAGGATTTGATTCTCAGACCTTGCGGTTACAAGGCAAGTGTTCAACCTGCTGAGCTATCCCAGCATCCCCACTTTCTTAAAACATTATCATTATTGTTTTAGTATATTTTATATGTAGCCCAAGACAATTCTTCAAATGTGGCCCAGGGAAGCCAAAAGATTGGACATCTCTGGTTTAAAGTATTTCTCTTGTTGACTCTGCCCATCATGGAAACATGAGCTTCCAGCAACCTGGGCCGCCTCCTTCCTTCTGTCATTTGGCAGCTCTTTTTTTTTTTTTTTTTTAAGTTTTATTTTATTGTTTTTGACAAAGAGAGACAGACAGAGAGAAGGGGGAGGGCCAAGAGCAGTATCCATAGTTGTACATCATCATTTTTTAACATAGTGTTATTCTGCATGGGTAGGCGGGTGGCAGTGCAGGGCAGGAACTGGGCAGGGGCCTCCTGTATGGGAGACACACCTCCATGGGCTGGGAAGCTGAACCAGGTGTCTCCCACATGGGAACCTCACCCTGGCAAGAACCAAACTGGGGTCTACACCCCAGTTAAGTATATGGGTTCGCCCAGGCCGGGGCCGGGATTCAGTCCTCAGACCGCGGGGCTGCAAAGTGAGCATTTAACCTGCTGAGCCATCCCAGCATCCCCATTTGGCAGTTTTGGGTTTTTTTTTTAAAGATTTATTTTATTGTTTTTGACAGAGACAGAAAGACAGAGACAGAGAGAGACAAAGAGAAGGGGGAGGGCCCAGAGAAGTCTCCATAGTTGTATGTCATCCGTTTTCAACATGGTTTCATTCTACACAGGTGGGCGGGGGCTGCGCAGGGTGGGAACGGGGCTGGGGGCCTCCTGCATGGGAGGCATGCCCCTTTGAGCCAGGGGCCAAACTGGGGGGCAGGAACTGAACCGGGGGCCTCCCAGCTCACCCCAGTTCACCCCAGTTCAGCATATGGGTCCACATGGGCCGGGGCTGGGATTCAATCCTTGGTCCCCAGGGCTGCAAAGCGAGAGCTTAACCTGCTGAGCCATCCCGGCCTCCCCGTTTGGCAGTTCTTTAGATTGCATTGACCTGTTTTTCTTCTTGGTCAGGGTGAAGATCCTTTCACCAATGAAACTGTTGATCCAGAAATTGAAGATGACAATTTAGGAGGTGAGAATAAGGAAGAGACACCTGAGGAGGTGGCTGCAGAAGTTTTAGATGAGGTGATTACAGCAACAGTGAGGGCAGTAGAGGGGAAAGAAGCACTTGCTCCAGAAAGTAGTAAAATGCTACTGGAAGAAGAAGGCCCTGTGGACACACCAGAGGACATTAGTGTACCACACCCTGAACAACTGCTGGAAGCAGAGACACCCTGTGGAATATCATCTGAGAAGGGGAGTGCTGAAGCAGAGGCCGGCGGTGAAGCTTCCCAGGCTGGAAGTGAGGCTTCTGAAGCTAGAGGTGCAGCAGAGGCAGAAAGCGCCGTAACAGTCAGTGCTCCTGCCCCAGCTGCCACAGAAGCTGAAGTAAGACAAACTGATGCGGAATCCAAAGATGTTAATCCCACAGAATGATAGCCCTCTCCTTGTTTCAGGGGATGTGTTCATTGACACATTGCTCTTTTTCCTTTGGTTTGTAAACAGTAGTAGGGTGTGTGTTACTGAAATATGCTAAACACTTACTTTGGTGAAGAGACCCAGCCATTTCCCTCAGAAAAGTATACCTCACAGGCTTGTCTTACAGAGCTATGTGGCTTTCTGCCTTTGAAGGCTGCAGAAGCTGTACATTCCTCCAAGCAGCTGTGACCTCTCTACACTGTAGTTGGAATTGTAAAAGTTGGATAATTAGATATTGATGATACTTCACTTGTTAAATACAGCCACTGACTGGCTGAATGCCTTTTTGATGATTATTTTGTCTGGGAGAAGCTCATTACTAGGATGTATCTTGCTTTACAAAGATTTAAGTTTCAAGAATTTGCTTTGGCATCAGTTTTTTACCTCTGCTTTTGTAGACTGCCGAATGGTGTGTGATCTCACAAGATGTAGCAGAATCTTGCTAACGTGATGTTGGTTCTGTCATGTCAGTGAACTCTCAAAGACCTGATGAATCTGACCCACCTGCACCACTGGAAGCACACCCACTTACCCTCAAGAATGAGGACACTTTGCCTAGGGCACTGTTTCCCAATCTTTAGTCCTTGGTGAACCACCTTCACAAATGTTTACCTTATTTGTGTTCCACCTCTGTATTCATGGTGTTTTGGGTTTTTTTCCCTTTAATTTGAGTTACTTCCTCTAAATATATTTAAAAAGAAAATTTGATGTCACTCCCGTGAATGGAAAAAAAAATTAAATTTCAATAGAAAAGATACTGTCTAAAAACTATGAATGCAGTGAACATTTCATTTTAGATAAATACTATTCCTTTGGAGGTTTCTGAATCTGTTGAGAAAGGAAAGCAAGCATGTGTTCATGTAGCAAGCACCAGTTGCACATTCATATAATCAAAAGAATTGGAAGATATCACCCTTTTGAAATAACGTTGCTGGGTCTGTTTCCTTTAAACCTTTGAACTGTCACATTTGGGAAGCCAGTGGGGAAATACTTAAAAAGAGGTAAGAATATTTCATGAGCATCTATTCTGTACCAGGTGCTAACTTGTGATAAAAATAAGATACGGGCAGCTGTTCTCAAGAGGCCTTATTGGAGATGTGAATATGAAAAAGTCAATATTACAACTAAAAGGTAAACTGTTCAGTAAACAAGAAAATGGTGCCTCAATTGCTTCTGCTCATCATTCCTCAATACTGCATAAATGTGGCTTAATCACAGGTTGTACATGCCCTTTGAAGCTTGTTCTCTTGAGGCAAAAATGGTGGAACTGAACATCACTAGTTTGAAAAAGGATAACAGAACTATGAAATTGCTTTGTTTTGTTTTTCATGTAAAATCAATTCCATGTGTGTCATTAAATCTGTCTGAATTTCAGTGAGCCTCCGCCACTCCCTGTCCAGTGTGAAATGAAACAAGTCATTTTATTGCTAAAGGCTAGTTGAACCAGGCTGCCATTCCCCAAGATGAAGAGTCAGTGCCACTTGGGTTGCACAAAGGGAATAAATTCTGAGCTGCTTCATTGGGAACTAATATCAGTTATTTCCCATTTATTTATAAAGGAGAAACCTGAGGGGGTAGATAAGGAACTTTTAGGGTCACACATCAAAGATGTGGGGATACCAAAGTTAATAGGTCTGTGAGATAGAAATGGCCATGAACTTTCATAGAGCACCTTTATTATTTAAAAATGGGCTTAGGGGAAGCCGGGATGGCTCAGTGGGTTAAGCGCTCACTTTGCAGCGCCGGGGACCGGGGCTCAAATCACGACCCCGGCCCGTGTGGACCCATTTGCTGAACTGGGGAGCTCCCCCAGTTCAGTTCTCTCTCTGTCTCTGTATCTCTCTCTCTCTCTCTCTCTCTCTCTCTGTCAAAAATAAATACATAAAAATATTTTCAAAATTAAATAAATAAATAATAAAAATGGGTTTAGCAATCATAGCAATCCTTGCTATTTACCAAGAAAAAAAGTTTTGGGAATGGCAGCCTAACTACAACTTCATGTATTCATTGTGGACCTGTGTGATTTCACTGAGTTTTTATAACAATATAGTTGCCAAAGGGGAAGCAATACAATAATAGCAAAGTCTTATTTAGGAGTATGTAATTAGATTTTGGATCATAAGTCATTTCCACTGCCCGATAACCTGGCTGGAAGTGGTCCTTGCTCCCCAAAAGTGTGGCCAGTAGTGATTAGACAGGCACAGTAGAGTTTAAATAGAACTTTAGAACTAACAAGTAGAGTAGAACAGCCTTTTAGCATTTAATTTTTTTTTTTTTTAAACTTTTTTTTTTTAATATTTATTTATCTATCTATTTATTTATTTATTTTTGACAGAGAGAGAGAGACACACACACACACAGAGACAGAGAGAGAACTGAACTGGGGGAGCTCCCAGCTCAGCATATGGGTCCGCACGGGCCGGGGCCGGGATTCGATCCTCGGTCCCCGGGGCTGACAAAGTGAGCGCCTAACCCACTGAGCCATCCCGGCTTCCCCCATTTAACTTTTTTACAGTAGCTTCCTTGGAGGGTTCAATAAAAAGATGGGCATGGAAACCCATGGCTATGGCTTTGTACTGATTTAACACTGATGGCTCTTTGGTAATTGAGAAAGTATTAGGCCACTTTGTCTTACACAAGGACACTGAAGCCTATCAGGTTAGTTGGTTTTCTGCAATCAAACTCACATTCTATTTTCAAAACACTGGTGAGTGTATACTTCATATTGATAAATTAGAATTCAGTTTGGGAGGCAGTATGGTGGGATAGGGTGCAATCAATCCACTCACAGGATTGGCTATCAGAATAAATGAGCAAAAACACTTGGCACTATTGAAAAGTTTGCTGAGCTCTTTTTTTTTTTTAAGGTCAAATGCACATCAAATGAACCATTAACCATTTTAAAGTGGACAATACAGTGGCATTGGGTGTACACAATATTGTGCAGCCCCAACACCTACAATTAATCCAAAACATTGTCTTCACCCTAAAAGGAAACCCTTAGCCTGTTGTCACTCCCCATTCTGCTCCCACCCCAACTACTAATCTGCTTTCTGTCTCTGGATTTTATTCTGGCTATTTCATAAAAAATAACCATGTAATACATGACCTTTTCAGCCTGGCTTCTTTCACTAAGGGTAAGTTTTTTGAGGTTCCTCCATGTTGTAGCCTGTATCAGTTCATTCCTTTTTATGGCTTAATATCCCATTATACTTGTATGGACATACTACATTTGTTTATTCAGTCATCCAATAATGGATATTTGAGTTATTTCCATCTTTTGACTATTATGAATAGTGCTGCTAGGAACATTCTTTTTAAAAAAATTTTTTTAGGGAAAGCCAGGATGGCTCAGTGGGTTAAGCGCTCACTTTGCAGCCCTGGGGACCGAGGATCGAATCCCAGTCCTGGTCCGTGCGGACCCATGTGCTGAACTGGGGAGTGCCCCCAGTTCAGTTCTCTGTCTTTGTATCTCTCTCTCTCTCTCTCTCTCTCTGTCAAAAACAATAAAAAAAAAAAATTTTTTTTAAGATTTTTATTGGTTTTGACAGAGCGAGAGATAGAGACAGAAGGGGAAGGGCCCAGAACAGTCTCCATAGTTGCACATCATTGGTTTTTTCTCATAGTTTCATTCCACAGGTGGGTGCGGGATTGCACAGGGCAGGAACTGGGCTGGGGTCTCACCATGATGAGAACTGAACTGGGGGCACTTCCCAGTTCAGCATATGGGTCCACACGAGCCAGGGCCAGGATTCGATCCTCAGGCCCCGGGGGCTGCAAAGCGAATGCTTAACCCACTGAACCATCCTAGCTTCCCCTAAGGAACATTCTTGATCAAGTATCTGAGTACCTATTTTCAATTCACTTGTGTACATACCTACTAGTGGAATTAACTGGGTCAGATGATAATTCTACATTTAATTTTTTTTAAAGATTTATTTTGTTTGAAAGAAGAAGAGAAAAAGAAGGGAAGAGGGCCCAAAGCAGTCTCCATAGTTGTACATCATTAGTTGTGAAGTGGTTTCATCCCACACAGGTGGATGTGGGGCCATGTGGGGCAGGAACCAAACCAGGGGCCTTCCACAAGGGAGGCGAGAACCTTCGATGCCATCCTGACTGTTACTGGTTGGTTGCACGGCAGTTCAGCATAAAGGTTTGCTTGGACCGGGGCCAGGATTCAATACCCAGACCTCACTGTTGCAAGGCAAGTGCTCAACCTGTTGAGCTATCCCAGCATCCCATGTTTAAGTTTTTGAGGAACCACCGAACTTTTCCACAACAGCTACACCTATTACATTCCCATCGGTAATGTACACAGGTTCCCATTTCTCCACATCCTTACCAACACTCACTTTCCATTTTTCAATTCTGGTCATCCTAGTAGGTATGAAGTGGTATTTTACTGTGATTTTGATTTGCATTCCCCTAATGACTAATGATGTTGGGCATCCCTTAATGTGCTTATTGGTCATTTATTCATCTTTGGAGAAATGTCTATTCAGGGGAAGCCGGGATGGCTCAGTGGGTTAAGCGCTCACTTTGCAGCGCCGAGGACCAGGGATCAAATCCCAGCCCTGGCCCGTGTGGAACCATATGCTGAACTGGGAGCTCCCCCAGTTCAGTTCTCTCTCTGTCTCTGTATCTCTCTAAATAAACAAACAAACAAATAAATAAAATTTTAAAAAGTCTATTCAACGTCTTTGCTTTTTAAAAAAATTGGGTTGTCTTTTTGTTAAATTGTAGGAATTCTTATTCTAATCTAGACAATCAGATATGATTTGCAAAATTTTTTTTCATTCTGTGGGCTCTTCACTTTCTTGATAGTGCTCTTTGAAGCAAAAAGGTTGTTTTTGATCATGTCCCAATTTATTTTTTCTTTTGTTGCTTATACTTTTGGTGTCATATATAAGAAATTATTGCGAAATCCAACCAAGGTCATGAAGATTTACCCCTAGGTTTTCTTCTAAGAGTCTTACGGTTTTAACTCTTACGTTTAGGTTTATGATCCAATTTGAGTTAATTTTTGTATATGGTATGAGGTAAGGTTGCAACTTCATTCTATTCCATATGATTCCAGTACTATTTGTTAAAGAGACTATCCTTTCCCCATTGAATACTTGTGGCAGCCTTGTCAAAAGGCAGTTGACTATAGATACATGGGTTTATTCCTGGACACTCATTTCTACTTAATTGTTCTATATATCCACCCTTATGTGAGTATCACATTGTAGCTTTATAGTAAGATCAGGAAGCATGAATCCTCCAACTTTGTTGCTCTTTTTCAAGATTGGTTATTCTGGGTCCCTTGAGTTTCCATATTAATTTTAGGGTCAGTTTTTCAATTTCTATAAAGAAGCCAGCTGAAATCATGTTGAATCTATAGATCAATTTAGGGAGTACTGCCATCTTTTTTATTAAGATACAATATTCCAATTCATGAACACAGATGTCCTTACACTTTAGTTCTTCTTTAATATCTATAAGCAGTGTTTTGTAGTTTTCAGCATTTCTGCTGAAACTTTTGCACTTCTTTTAAATTATTCCTAAGTATTTATTCTTTTGATGCTATTGTAAATGGTATTGTTTTCTTAATTTCATTTTTGGATTGCTCAATGCTAGTGTATAGAAATATATATGGTTTTTGTGTGATCTTGTATCTTACAACTTTGGCTGAATTTAATAGCTCTGACAGTTTTTGGTGGATTCTTTAGGGTTTCCCATATATCAGATCATGTCACCTGTGAGTAGATTGCTTTACTTCTTCCTTTCCTATATGGATACCTTTTATACCTTTTTCTTCCTGATTATTCTTGCTAGAACTGCCAGTACAATGTTGGTATTCTTGTAACATTTCTGTTTTTTAAGTTATTTATATTCTCAGTAATCTTTCTTCTAATTGTGAATTCCATTAAGTTTATGTGGAAGACCATTTGTCTAGATTCCTGCAAATACTCTAATTCCAGCCAATCCATTTAAGCTGGATTATTTGCATAAAGAACATAGTATCAATCATAGGTCAACAAGTTGGGTATTGAATGCCTGCAAGGGCCAGGCATTGTGGGTGCATGTATCATGTCTTTGCTCAATAACCTGCCCAAAGATACCCACTCAAGACAGATCCTCAACCTGCCCCAAGAAAAATGCTTGGGGATCTTAGCTTCTCCGATGCTCATAAAGATTTGGTAGCAGTTCTCTAAAAAGGAGTGGTGATAGCTCAAAAATGTATCACAAATTTCCTTTATTTGCTGCCATGAAATTCTCTTTAGAGATAACCCCCAGGGGCCAATGACTAACTCCAGGGTAAAAAAAATGTGTAAACTGTCTACTACAATGGCTCCCATAAGGAAAACTGGCCTCCTTAGAGACATAAGTCCCTAATTCCTTCCCATTAGAGGACAGTGAGAATGACAAGACTTAATTATTTCAAATGAACTAAGACAACAATTTTCCCTGGTGTTTGAAATACACTTTATCTAGCTCAGCAATGGCAAAACCAGAAGAAGCTAAGAGAATATTCTGGCAGAAGAAAGAACTTGCTTGCCACTATTCATCAACCCCAATAAGGCTGAACTATGTCTTCCCTAGGGAAAGGGGATTCATATTTGGTTCCAGGATGTATTAGTTATCTATTGTGCTTAACAAATTACTCCAAAAGCTCATGGCTTAAAATAAAAACAAATTTATTATTTAATAATTTCAGGTGTGGCTTAGCTGGGTCCTTAGTTGGTATTATTAAGGCTGTGGTTTCATCTGAAGGCATGACTATGGAAGGATCTACTTTCAATGTTGCTCATGTGGCGTCGGCAGAACTTAGTTCCTTGCAGCTGTTAGACTGAGGGCTTTAGCTCCTTGCTGCCAATTCACCAGAAGCCATCATCAGTTCCTTACTATATGGGTCTCTCCTACATGGCAGCTGGTTTAATCAAAATGTGCAAACTGAGTGGGCAGAGTCCAGCTAAAGTCAGTCTTTTGTAACCTAAAAAGTGACATCCCATAACTTTTTTCATTAGCAGCCAGTTACTAGGTCCAGCCCACACTCAAGGGGAGATTACAGAATGGTGTGAATACCAGAGGTGGGGAATCACTGGGGACCATCTTTGAAAGCTGCCTAGACACAATACTAATATAAATCTAGGTATAGATGCTATTCTTCTAAGTATATCAGATTCCAAGAGCCTGCTTCATTAGCCCATTTGTCTTAAAGATGAAAGGGACGGGGAAGCCAGGATGGCTTCAGTGGGTTAAGCACTCACTTTGCAGCCCTGCGGACTGAGGATCAAATCTAGGCCCTGGCTCATAAGGACCCATATACTGAACTGGGGTTTACTTCCCATGCGAGAGGCCCCCAGTTCAGTTATCCCAGGGGCAAGCCTCCCATGTGGGAGGCCCCTGGTTCGGTCCCCAGCTGGAGGGGGCGTGCCTCCCATGCAGGAGGCCCCCCAGTCAGTTCCCTCCCTGCATGGCCCCAGCCCACCTGTGTGGAATGAAAACTGATGACATACAACTACAGAGACTTCTCTGGGCCCTGCTTCTCTCTGTCTCTCCCTGTCTCTGTCTCTCTGTCTCTGTCAAAACCAATAAAAATAAATCTTTAGAAGATGAAAGGGACAAAAGAGATTTAAGCTTTCAGTCCTGATACGTATTTACACCAAGCTTTAAAATGACAGCCAAAAATAAATAAATAAAATGAGCCTAGTCATAGGATCCTTGTTGAAATAAGTTGTATTAGGCATCCTTTCTTGTTTATTAGCAGGGCAAGAAACACTACCCTGTTCAGCAATGCCAAAGAGAATTTTTTAGGAGCCAGAACAGCCTCACTTGGCCCACTGCCACTCATTCTGATGCTGTGATGATTTCACAGGGCCTTGAACCTATGGGAGAATCAATGGCTCATGGCCAAAATTTTGAAAGCAACACTTTTCACCATGCTTAACCTTTAAGCTTTCCTATGTAAGTCTTTCTTTTTTAAAAACCACAGATTTAATTTTACAATATTCTTAACAGTTAAATATTGGTAATGATGATCAAGTTTTTTGTTTTTTTTTAAATATATTTTTATTTATTTATTTTTATTTTTGACAGAGAGAGAGAGATATACAGAGACAGAGACAGAGAGAGAACTGAACTAGGCGAGCTCCCAGTTCAGCACATGGTTCCGCACGGGCCGGGGCCGGGATTCGCTCCCCAGTCCCCGGTGCTGCAAAGTGAGCACTTAACCCACTGAGCCATCCCGGCTTCCCATGATCAAGTTTTTAACAAACTTTTATTAATATTTACTTGTTATCTGAAAAGTCTGTAATTGTTATGCAGATCACTAGCTGATTGAAACATTGTGAGAGCGTTAAGCTGTGTGAGTCTTAAACTAGAAGGTATCTTCTTGCAAACCCTAGCCATACATTCAGTTTATTTCAAGTTCATCATTAGCCTTTTCTATTCACTTTTCTCTTAGGCAGTTTTCCTTATACATAAGATTCATTTTTCTCCTTAAAAAATTGAAATATAATAAAAATATAAAGTGTAGGTATAATAGAGTGAAGAATTATAAAGCTAATGCAGTCAAGAATCAGGAAAGTTTTCAGTCATGTAAGAGGAAAAAGTTCCAGAGATCTGCTGTACACCACTGTGCTTACTTAATACTGTACACTTGAAAAATAAATTTTTAAAAAAGAAATTGTGCTCGCTTTGGCAGCACATATACTAAAATTGGAACGATACAGAGAAGATTAGCATGGCCCTTGCGCAAGGATGACATGCAAATTCGTGAAGCGTTACATATTTAAGAAAAAATTTAAAAAATAAAAATAATAAAAAAGAAATAGAATACTGCAATACCTCAGAAGATGGCCACTCCCACCGACCCCTTCACCCCTTCCTCTCTCCCTCTCAGGTAACCAGTGGTAATTACTTGCTTTTCTTTAGAGTTTTACTTCTCAAAAAACTTCAGTCTTTTTCTTTTCTTTTTTGTCTATTTTAGAACTCTACATCGAAAAGGGATGATCACACACGCCTTGCTTCTTTGGGTTCCCATTATGTTTGTAAGCTTTATCTATGTTGTGTGTGGCTGTGGTTTATTCATTTCCATTATGTTGTATTTGTTCTATCGTGATGGACATTTGGGTTGTTTTCAGTGGGGGTTCTTTTTTTTAAGATTTATTTTATTGTTTGAGAGAGCCAGAGAGACAGAGCCAGAGAGAAGGGGGAGGGCCCAGAGCAGTCTCCATAGTTGTACATCATTAGTTGCAACATAGTTTCATTCCACACAGGTGGATGTGGGGCTGTGTGGGATGGGAACTGAACTGGGGCTTTCCACATGCAAGGCACACCCCAGTTCAGCTTATGGGTTTGCATGGGCTGGGGCCAGGTTTTGATTCCTAGACCTCACAGTTGCAAGGCAACAGGCTCAACCTGTTGCGCAGTCTGGCATCCCCAAAACTGTTTTTTAAAATTATTGAACCAAATGAGAGCTCCCACTCCTTTCACTTGAGCACTTTTATCCCATTTGCAACATTTTCGTTTTCTTTAAACTCTTTAAAATCACTTCCTTTTAAACAAAAATTACAATTGTATGGCTCTTCATTTTATTTTTCACTAGATCTTCAGACAATCTCACTATTTTGGGTGTGACAGTAAATGATGTTTGTAAAACCCTTCAAAACTAAGCAACACATATCAAAATACAAATTAATGGAGTAGCAGAGACTCAAATGGCCCTTAATGGGGAAGCTGGGATGGCTCAGTGAGTTGAGCTCTCGCTTTGCAGCCCCGGGAACCGAGGATCAAATCCCAACTCCGGCCCATGTGGACCCATATGGGGTGTGCTTCCCATGCTGGAAGCCCCAGTTTGGTTCTCACCCTCTGGTTCAGCCCCTGGGTCGAGGGGGCATGCCTCCCATGTGGGAGGCCCCCAACCCAGTTCCCGCCCTGCATGGCCCCTGCCCACCTGTGTGGAACAAAACCATGTCGAAAACTGATGACATACAACTATGGAGACTGCTCTGGGCCCTCCCCTTTCTCTCTGTCCCTGTCTAAAAAACAATAAATCTTTTTAAATGGCCCTTAGGGCCACCTTGTATCTGTTTGTGATTGACAGAATTGTAATGCTTTACAGCTTATTTTTGTTCCTAGTTTACAAGTTAAAAATGGCAAGCATAATGGTGGATACATGTCATTTTGCATTTGTCAAAGCCCATAGAATGTATAACACAAAGAATGAACCCAAATGTAAACTATGGAGTTAATAATGTATCAATATTGGCTCATCAACTGTAACACACATACCACAAATTTTAATGGGGGAAGAGGGAGAGGGGATGTAAGCAGGTATATGGACACTGCACTTTCCACTATATTTTAATATAAATCTAAAACTGATAAAAAATTTATTAAACAATTGTAAGCAGAATAGCTGTAGAGGGGATGCCAGAATAGCACAGCATGTTGAGTACTAGCCTTGCAGCTCTGGAGTTTGAGAATCGAGTACAGGTCCCAGCTGTGCAGATTCATATGCTGAACTGGGGTATGCTTTCCATGTGGGAGGACCCACACCCACTGTGTGTAATGAAACTATGTAAAAAACTAACAACATACAACTATGAAGACTGCTCTGTGCCCTTCTCTTCTCTTTGTCTCTGTCAAAAACAATAAAATAAATTTAAAAAGAATAGCTATAAAATAGTAAAGAAATTTCCATTTCTCTAGACTTCAGTGTCTAGAGCATGGATCAGCAAACTACTGCCTGAAACAAAGCTGGACTGCTGTCTGTTTCTGTATAGCCTTCCAGCTAAGAATGGTTTTTATATATGTATATATCTATTGTTAAGGTTTATTTTATTGTTTTTGGCAGACAGAGAGTGACAGAGAGGAGGGCCCAGAGCAGTCTCCATAGTTATATGTCATCAGCTTTCAATTTAGTTTTGTTCCACAGAGGTGGGCATGGAACTGGGCTGGGGGCCTCCCACATGGTAGGCATGCTCCCTCAACCCAGGGGCTGAACCAGGGGTTGAGAACTGAACTGGGGGCCTCCGGCATGGGAACCACATCCCAGTTCAGAATATGGTAAGGTGACCAGATTTTAACATTGGTAAAGCGGGACACCATTGACCGGTGGGGAGGGGGTTCTTGATAAAAAATTTGGTCTATCTCTCGCTGTTCCCTAGCTTGTTGTGCATTCTTTCCAAAAATCGGGACTTTTTTAAAACGCCGTGGGACGCGGGGCAAATTGTTAAAAATCGGGACTGTCCCGCCAAAAGCGGAATTTCTGGTCACCTTAGAATATGGGTCCTCACGGGCCAGGGCTGGGATTTGATCCTTGGTTCTCAGGGATGCAAAGTGAGCTCTTAACTTGCTGAGCTAATTCCAGCTTCCCTGGTTTTTATATTTTTATTTAAAAGATTGATTTTATTTATTTTTTTGACAGAGAGTCAGAGAGAAGGGGGAAGGCCCAGAGCAGTCTCCATAGTTGTATGCCATCAGCTTTCGACATTTCATTCCACACAGGTGGGTGGGGGCCATGCAGGGTGGGAATGGGCTGGAGGCCTCCCACATGGGAGGTGCAACCCCTTGAGCCAGACACCGAAACAGGGGGCAAGAACGGAACTGGGGGCCTACCGCATGGCAAGCACACCCCAGTTCAACATATGGGTCCATATGGGCCAGGGCCAGGATTCCATCCTCAGTTCCCGGGGCTATAAAGTTGAGTGCTCAACCTGCTGAGCTATCCTGGCTTCCCTGGTTTTTATATTTTTAAAAGGCTGGAAAAAAATCAAAATATTTTGAGACTCCTACAGTTTACATGAAATTTTAATTATAGTATCCATAAAGTTTTACTGGAACAGTCACACCCATTTGTTTACATATTATCTATGACTGCTTTGTGCTTCAGTGGCAGAGCTACAAAGACCAGAATGTTAGAGACTGTGTGGCCCACAAAGCCTAAAACATTGACTAACTGGCTCCTTTTTCTTTTTTTCTTCTTTTTTAAGATTTGATTGTTTGAAGGAAGGTGAGAGAAAGAAGGGGGGAAGGGTCCAGAACAGTATTTATAGTTATACATCATTAGCTGTGACATAGTTTCATTCCACACAGGTGGATGTGGGGTGGGAACTGAACTGGGGGCCTCCCATGTGGGAGGCGCGAACCTTCACCACCATCCTGGCAGTTACAGGTGCACTGCAGTTCAGCATAAGGGTTTACATGGGCCAGGGCTGGGATTCAAACCCCAGACCTCACGGTTGCAAGGCAAGTGCTCAAACCTGCTGATTATCCTGGCATTCCCTACCTGGCTCTTTATAGAAAAAAAAAAGTCAGCTTCTTGGGCTACAGGGAAGATGCAGGCAATCCTCAGGGAGTCAGGAGATCAGAGTTTTAAACTGTGTAAATATGATCTTGTATGAGTCATTTACCATCTCTAGAACCAAACTATTCATTCCAGAATGTAAGGACATGGGCAAGTTCTCATTGGAAAGTGGGCATGGATTCAGGCCATAACAAATCAAACACTTGCAGGTTTTCCAAAGCTGATCATGCTATATAGATTTGTCCTTGCTTTTTTTTTTTTTTTTTAAGTTATTTTATTGTTTCTGACAGAGACAGAGAGAAAGGGGAGGGCCCAGAGCAGTCTTCCTAGTTGTACTTCATCAGTTTTTGACATGGTTTTGTTCCACACAGGTGGGTGGGGGACGTGCAGGGTGGGAGCTGGGCTGGGGACCTCCCGCATGGGAGGCAAGCCCCAGTTCAGCACATGCGTCTGCATGGGCTGGGGCTGGGATTCGATTCTCGGTCCCTGGGGCTGCACAGCATGTGCTTAACCGGCTGCGCCTTCCCAGCTTCCCCCTTGCTTTTTAAAAAATTGTTATATTTATTGGGGTGACATTGGTTGGTAAAAATTACATAGGTTCCTGGTATACAATTCTACATTACATTGTCGATGTATTGCATTATGAGCTCACCACCCAGAATCAGCTCCTTTTCCATTACCATGTACTTGATGCCCCTGCCCTAATCCCCCCAATCTCCCACTCACCTATCCACCTTCCCCTTTACCCTCAGATAACCACTGAACTATTGTCTATGTCCATGAGTTTTTGTTTCTTTTCTACTCTTAGTTTTTATATTCCACCTATAAGTGAGGTCATACATCTTGATTTTTTCAGTCTCACTTATTTTGCTTAATAAGATAGTTAGTTTCAAGGTCCGTCCATGTTGTCACAAATGGCTGTATTTCATCTTTTCTTATAGTTGAGTGGTATTTCGTTCTATAAATGTACCACAACTTCTTTATCCAGTCATCTATCAGAGGACACTTTGGTTGTTTCCACAGCTTCGCCACTGTAAACAGTGCTGCGATGAATATTAGGGTACATATATCTTTGCGAATTAAGGTTTTCAAGTTTTTTGGGTACTCAGAAGAGGGATTGTTGGGTCATATGGCAATTCCATTCCTCATTTTTTGAGGCATCTCCATTCTGCCTTCCATAGTGGTTGTACCAATTTACATTCCCACCAGCAGCACGTGAGGGTTCCTTTTTGTCCACAAAAGTGCACTTGTTATTCCTTGTCTTGTTGATTATAGGTATTCTAACAGGTGTGAGATGGTGTCCCATTATGGCTTTAATTTGCATTTCCCTAATTGCTAGTGACGTTGAGTATTTTTTCATGTATCTATTGGCCATTTGTATGTCTTCATGGAAGAAGTGTCTGTTTAGGTCTTCTGCCCATTTTTTAACTGGATCATTTTTTTTTTTTTAGTTGTATGAGTTCTTTATATATTTTAGATATTAGCCCCTTTATCAGAGGCATTGTTTGCAAATATTTTCTCCCATTTGGTTGGTTTCCTTTTTACTTTGTTGATGGTTTCCTTTGCTGTGCAGAAGCTTTTTAGTTTGACACAGTCCCATTCATTTTTGGCTTTACCTTCCCTTGCCTTTGGGGTCAAGTTCATAAAGTCCTCTCTGAACCCAAGATCTGTAAGTTCAGTACCAATGAAGTTTATTGTTTTGGGTCTTATGTGGAGGTCTTTAATCCACTTTGAGTTAATCTTGGTATATGGTGACAGTTCACAGTCCAGATTCGTTCTTTTGCATGTGGTTTTCCAATTTTCCCAGCACCATTTACTGAAGAGGCTTTCTTTTCTCCATTGCATATATTTTGCTCCTTTGTCAAAGATTATCTGTCCGTATATTTATGGGTTTATTTCTGGGTCTATTTTTCTGCCAATACCAAGCTGTTTTTTTGTTTGTTTGTTTTTATTTATTTTGACAGAGAGATTGTTTTTATTTATTTTGACAGAGAGAGAGAGAGAGAGAGAGAGAGAGAGAGAGAGAGAGAATTACAGAGACAGAGAGAGAACTGAACTCAGGAGCTCCCAGTTCAGCATATGGTTCCGCACAGGCCGGGGCCTGGATTCGATCCTCAGTCCCTGGCGCTGCAAAGTGAGCACTTAACCCACTGAGCCATCCCAGCTTCCCCCCAAGCTGTTTTGATTATTATTTTTTAAAGATTTGTTTTTGACAGAGAGAGACAGAGACAGGGAGAGACAGAGAAAAGGGGGGAGGGTCCAGAGCAGTCTTCATAGTTGTATGTCACCAGTTTTCGGCATGGTTTTGTTCCACACAGGTGGGTGGGGGCCATGCAGGGCAGGAACCTGGGGGCCTCCCACATGGGAAGCACACCCAATTCAGCATATGGATCTGCACAGGCCAAGGCTAGGGCTTGATCCTCAGATCCTGGGGCTGCAAGGTGAGCGCTTTACCTACTGAGCCATCCTGGCTTCCCTGTTTTGACTATTGATTCTTTGTAGTATAGACTAAAATCAAGGAGCATGATGCCCCCCACCTTATTATTTTTTTGGAGGATTGCTTTGGCGATTTGTGGTCTTTTGTGGTTCCATATGAATTTGATGATTTTTTTAAAAATTTGTATCTCAAAAGAATGTCTGTGGGGTTTTGATGGGAATTGCATTAAATCCGTATATTGTTTTGGGTAATATATTGATTCTTCCAATCCATAAACACAGAATCTTTCCATTTCTTTGTATCCTCTTTAATATCTTTTGTGTCTTACAGTTTTCCATGTATAAGTCCTTCACATTCTTTGTTTATTCCTAAGTATTTTATTCTTTTTTTTTTTTTAATAGATTGTTTTTGACAGAGACAGAGTAAGAAGGGGGAGGGCCCACAGCAGACTCCACAGTTGTACGTCATTAGTTTTCAACACGGTTTCATTCCACACAGGTGTGTGGGGGCCACCCAGGGTGGGAACTGGGCTGGGGGCCTCCTGCATGGGAAGCACACCCCAGTTCAGCATATGGGTCTGCACAGGCCAGGACCTGGATTCGATCCTCGGTCCCAGGGGCTGCAAAGCAAGTGCTCAACCCGCTGAGCCATCTCAGTTTCCCCCTGGCTGTTCCTATTCTGCCTGTAAGTCTGTCTCAGTCTTCCCTGCCAAGCACCAGGTCTGAAGTGGGTGTGCCTCAGACATGGTTTGTTTATTCATTTTATCAAATGAATAAACAGGTGGGTGCACAGTACACAGGGCAGGAACTGGGCCTGGGGCCTCCCACATGGGAAGTACACTCCAGTTCAGCATATAGGTCTGCACAGGCCGAGGCCAGGACTCGATCCCTGGAACCCGAAGCCACAAGACAAGCGTTCAACCTGTTGAGCCATCCCAGCATCCCCAGTATTTTATTCTTTTTTGTGTGTGTGTGATCACAAAAGGTTTCATTTTTCTCATTTCTTTTTTTTGAAGTTTTGTTGTTCATATATAAAAATGCTATGGACTTTTGTACATTGATTTTGTATCCTGCAACTTTACTGTATTCATTTATCATTTCTAATAGTTTTCTGGTAGAATATTCTTGCTTTTTTTTTTTTTTAATTTTTTTTTTATTTTTGACAGAGAGAGAGATACAGAGGCAGAGACAGAGAGAGAACTGAACTGTGGGAACTCCCCAGTTCAGAATATGGGTCCACCTGGGCCGGAGCTGGGATTCGATCCCCAGTCCTCGGGGCTGCAAAGCGAGCGCTTAACCCGCTGAGCCATCCCGGCTTCCCCTATTCTTGCTTTTAAAAAAAGACTTTATAAGTTTTTTAACTTGGAAAAATCCTGGCAAGTATGAAAAGAAAAGGAGAAATGTGTAAGGATGTTCACTGTAATACTGATTATTATGATGAAAAAAATTGGAAATGAAATATATGTAAAAAGGAGAATAGATAAATCATGATGTATCTATAGCATACTATGTATTATCTCCAAGTTATCTGCCAATTAGGCAGATCTCCAATTATCCATGTGGAATGACTCTAAGATGTATGAAATGAAAAATATGCATGTTACAAATTAACAGGTACAGAATGGTCCCTTTTTTTTATAACACAACTACTTCTATATGTAGATACATACCGTTGCACAGAATAAAAAGTGTAGACGAGTGCTGTCCAAAAGAAATATACTGTACAGACCCTTTATGGGTCTACATAGGCCAGGGTGGGATACAATCCCTGTACCTCATGGCGGCAAGGCAAGTGCTCAACCTGCTGAGCTATCCCAGCATCTCAAAAATTAAGTTTGATAATATATTTTATTTAATCCAATGTATATTAAAATTTTCAACAAGTAATCAAAAAGTTAATAACGAGATTTTACGTATTTTTTGATACTAAACCTTTCTAAAAGACTTATTTTACTGTTCGAGAGAAGGGGAGAGAGCGGGAGAGAGAGAGAGAGAGAGAGAGAGAGAGAGAGAGAGAGAGAGAGAGAGAGAGAGAGAGAGAGAGAGAGAGAGAAAGAATAAGGAGGAGAGAGGGCCCAGAGCAGTCTGCATAGTTGTACATCATTAGTTGTGACATAGTTTAATTCCACACAGGTGGATTTGGGGCCCCGCGCAGGAACTGAACAGGGGCTTCATTCATGGGAGGTGAGGACCTCCGCTGTCACCCCAGTGGTTACCAGTTGCACATCCCAGCTCAGCATCTGGGTCTGCATGGGCCACGGTCAGGACTTGATCCCCCAGCCTTGTGCAGTTGCAAGGCAAGTGCTCAAACTGCTGAGCCATTCCAGCATCCCCTCATACTAAATCTTTAAAATGCAATGTGTATCTTACACTTGCAGCACATCTCAATTTGGGCCAGCTACGTTTCAAGCACTCAATAACCACATGTGGCCAGGGGCTATCAGATAACACAGGTATAAACACATCAAAGTAGTAACAGTGGTTACTCTGGTTGCGGAGGAGGGAGGAATGCTTTATTTTTCCTCTATATTCTTTTGCATTGTTCAATTAAAATGGTTTCATGTATTACAGAATTAAAGATAAATAAAACCAACCAGAATTATGTACTACTTCATGTTTCATTCCTTAATATTTTAATTAATCTCTTCTGGGTTTTTAGTATTGCAAACGCAGTAATAACAAGAGAAAGTAAAAAACCAGCTTATTTAAAATGTGAACCATTAAATAATGAGACTATTAAACTGAGTTAACCGGATAATCATTTTCTGAGTTTGAGCTGTGAGGAATTAGGCTATGCACTATGGAAGACAAAGAATAAAAACTTGGAAGACAAAGAATAAGACACTGTTGTCCTTAAGAGATTTTTGGTGACAGTGATTTGAACTCCCCTTACAGCATGCACATTTTCTTCAGGTTGAATTTGATTTCTAGCAATCCCTCCAGCTGGGTTCAGTAAATCAAGCTAGATATTATGATTTTGTCTAAAATAAAGTGTGACTGTAGAGTCAAAGAAAAGATTTTATTATGTAACTTGCAACTTGAGATCTCCAAATTACTACTTCCAACAATTACTTCTTCAACAACAATAAAGGGGATAATACAACAAGACAACTGTGGAAAAGGGCATCTTAAAATGGATATTCTTATTTCCTTAAAAAAAAGTTATCCTATATTTACTTAGCCCTGTGTACTTTGCGATTCTTTTTCAATTTCTGATCATCTTCTGCAAATTCCTGAGCACAAAATTAGGACCCAGAAGATACTCAAAAGTTTCAATATTCTGTAATACAGAATTAGAAGAAAGCTTACTAATTGAACCAATTACCATAACAGCTTTTATTTCTCAAACTTAATTTATCTCATGCTTTGTTTACTGTGCCCAGTACTCTTCAGTCAGTGATTTATGATTGCCCTTGGTGAATGAACACCATGACAGAGACAAAACTACTGACTGCTATCCTAGTGTATCAATATATTCTGAAAGAAGGGGCTATCAGGAAAGTTTTTTCATTACCTCGAATTTTGAGAATAACTTGAGTCTGCTATTTTAAAAAGATGAGACTAAAAATGCTAAGAGTGAAATGGGGCCAAAGGGAAAGGTTGTTTCCTCTTTGAAACATTTCACAATCATTTTAAACTGCAAGCGACTTAAGACCTAAGCCTAATCTACTCGTTTTATGGATTTAAGGAAGAGAAGGAGGTCAGCTGGGGTGAAAACTGGAGGGAGCGTGCTGTAGACCCGGAGTCCAGCGCATTCCAATCTTTACATCTTAGCGGTAGCTAGCCAAGAAAGATGCCATCTGGGCATTGCTGACAGCCTGCTCACCTTTCCGCCACTCCAGCGCCGGTGCCCCATCGCAGCTCTCTCGCCTTAGCGACCCAGCATCCTCTCCACTCCTTCCACCAGGAGCGGCCTCTCTCAAATAAGTGTCTTCTAGGTCTCTCCTATCCGTCTTTGGGATCTCTCCTCACCAGCATTCCTCGTTTTGAGGATCGATTATTAGACCCTTCTTAATTTTTGGATATTTCCTCCTACCTTCGGATCTTTCCCTTCAGGTGCAGCCTTCAATCTTTCCTCGGTCCCCTCCCTCGGTCTGTGGAGGTCCCCTCCTTCCGACTAAGGGGTCCTATTCTTCGGTCTGCGGGGCCCCCAAGCTCCGTGTGAGAGGACCCCCTCATTCGGTCTGTGGGGTTCCCTCCCTCCATCTGAGGAGTCCTCTTTCCTGGTCCGCGGGGTCCTCACCTGCCCCGCGTACCTGCCTCCCACAGCTACCTTGCGGCCGTTCACTCTTCCCGAGCTCGTTCTCGCCGGTCGAGAGAGCGCGCACGCTGGGGGGCGGCGGCGCGGAGCCGCGCTTGCAGCGTGCGGGGTGACGTCAGTGCGCTGGCGGCGGCGGCGGCGGCGGCGGTAGGGCTGTTTGTTCTGCTCTCCCGCAGCCGAGGAGCCGAAACGGTGGCCGCGGCTGCGGCGGCTGCCGGCGGTGCCCGCAGGCGAACGGGGCCTGTGAGCACGGCGGAGTGGTGGGTGCGGCGGGCGGGCCCCGGCGCCACAGAACCCAAGAAGGCAGCGGCAGCGAGCGGTCAGCGGGGGCGGCGTGCGGCCTAACGTCTCAGGTGAGGGCCAGTGCCCTTCGGGGCGGCGGCCGACGCGGGGCGGCCGGAGGGGTCCCGCGGGGCGGCCCGCGTCACCTGCATTGCGTAATGGGGCCGGTGGGCCAGCTCCGACGCCATCGGCGCGGCGCGGGGGCGGGGAGGCCGGGACGACGCGGGCTCGGGCCTGCGGGCCTCCCGCGTCCCCGTACCGACCGCTGGCACCGTGGATCATTGCGCCGTTAGCGTCGGGGCGTCGGGACGTTCGTTCACCCACCCCGCCGTTGGCGCCATCGTCCCCAGGCTTGGGCTGGCGGGCGGGGCGAGGGCGGGGGGCGCGGGTGCTGCGGCGGGGCGGGCGGCCGGGGGCGGGCCGAGGCGCCCAGCACTTCCTGCCGCCGCCATTTTGTCAAGTGAGGAGGAGGAAGCGGCCGCGGCGGGGCCCGCGGCGCGCCCGCCCTGGGTAAGTCCCAGCCTGGCGTGGTGGCCGTGGCGCCGTTGTACCCGGGACGAGTTCGGCTTCATCCCAGTCGCTCACACGGCCTGGGCCCAGCGCAGTCTCCTACCACCCTGATGCCTGGGTCCTCCCGCCCGGGCAGCGCACCTCCGCCCCCATTTTCTCACCTTCTCAGGCGTCCCCGAAGCTCTGCGGAGAAGGCGTCTTGACCCCAGGAGGAGGCTGCCTCTGCGCTCCCGCTGGGAGACATGCCCCTGGGGTAGCGAACCTGCTTTCCTTTACCCACCTATTTCCAGCCTGGCAACCTCTCGTTGGGTGCTTTGTTTTGCTCGGTGGCTGTTCACTGGCCTTCTTGCCATGGCCTCGTCTATTTGTGGTGGTGTGCAGGGTGGTGATGTAGACCAGTAGTGATTCAGCGAAATGACCCCCCACCCCCAAACGGAAATAGCACCACTTAACCCGACTGAGGCACCCCCAAGGCCTGGCCTTGGATGAAGATGGGACATCCCACTTTGGTGTAGTGAACAGTACTCCCGTTTAGGCCGGTGGATGAGTCATGTGCCTTTGCTGAGTGACTGACCTTTCTTTTACTCAAGACCACGCATTTTTTAAGTGTTATTTTTATTTACTTGTGTACTCAATGTTTCCTGCAGCCCAGTGGGTTTTATGGTCTTGGCCCTTGGGTTCATTTTTACCTGTGTTGGATGCAAGAATTGACTTCATGAACTCTGCCTCATGAGAAATGAAGTGTCCGCTTACCTGGGAGAAGGCTCTAGCTGCCCCTGTTTACGAAAATCAGATCTCAGTGTACCTGTAAGCCAATGGCTCTTTGGTGTTATAGTGATGGTTAGGATTTTCATGAATGAGGCTGTCAAGTTCGTTATATTGTTTAGTCCTTGGAATTTGTTGTCCTTGGAAATTGTAAAGAAAACCATATTCTACAGTATTTATGAACGTGCCTTCAATTCAAGAAGTTTTGGATGGCACAGTGTTTTATGACCTTGTCAACTGATTTGATAAAATATTCCTTTCAGTTTAATTTGGATGAGCAAGGCATTGTAGATAACCCTTTCTCCACAAAAGCTTCAACCTAGATAAGATAAACCTCTCAGATGGTTTCCATTGATCTAATTGAGAAGGAAAACTCTGATCTGAAACAAAATGTATCCTTTATTATCCATCATATCCCTTGTGTTGGTAAGAAACATAGTGTCTTATTTACATGTGAAGTAAATAAGTTTCTTCAGATGGTTTTAGTTGGTTTCACCTGGAAAGAGATGAATCCACCTATATCTTACTAGAATTGAGCCCCAGACAAATTGTTGAAATAAGGAACTTTGCTTACGGATGAAAGTTGCTGCATTTTAGGGATGGGTTGGCTGTTGTGGGGAGCTTATATGGCTAGCTTCCCTAGCTTGGATGGTAATGAGGAGGGGGAAAATTACCTAAGAATGCAAGAGAATCATTGGTTGCTTTGTAAAAATTTCAGTAAGTTTCCACTGAATTATTGAATTGTTTAAAGGAATTTAGACTTTGTTTCCAAAAGTTTATCTTTTGGAATCAGTTGTGATCTTTGTACTAAATTGCACTTTTGCTTTTGGAAGTAAGAGGATGCAATATTTTCCTGTTACACAATTCAGGTTATTGAATGCCTTGAGATGTGCAGATTCTTAGAGGGAGATTGGAGTCTTTTTTTTTTTTTTTTTTTTTTTTTTTTTTTTTTTTTTTTTTTTTTTTTTTTTTTTTTTTGTAATATAAAGCAAAGGCCATTTGGTGCCTCAGTGATTAGAAGACTGGGCTGTTATATCATCTGACAACTGTCATCCTCTGTCAGGATTGTATGTAAAGTGTTTCAATTTTTTATTTGGAATAAACTTGTAGATCATGTTTGTCTTTTATGTTCTTGGTAAATCTTTAAAAAGGAAAGAAAAGCTTGTTAATGTGAACTGCAGCTAATGTTTCATAAATCCGTGAAAAGACTGGACATTCTCACAGTGAGGATTGTGGGGATTCTATGTTGATGCTGATATTTAATTTCGTAAGACATGTGTTTGTATAAAAATAAAAATTTAAATTATTTTCATCTTACTAGAGTGTAAGTTCCATGAGGGCAGGGTTTTGTTTGCTTGGCTTTGCCTTTTTTAATTCTCTGTTGTGTCCTCAGCATCTAAAAGAGCACCTAAAATATATATATTTTTAAACCTTTGCTGCCAAGCTATCCTGGGTGGTTACCAGTTGCTCCGCAGTTCGCATATGGGGTTGCACAGGACAAGGCTGAGAATTGATCCCCGGACCTTGTGGTTGCAAGGCAAACACTCAACCTGCTGAGCTATCTGGCATCCCTAAAATATTCTTTGAATGAATAAACTGGAGAGACAGTTGAGCAAGAATTTGACATGTCCATAATACCAAATGCAAATAATTCCGTTTTTTTGGTTTTTTTTTTAAGGTTTATTGTTTGGGGGATGGGGGGAGCAGAGCACTCTCCATAGTTGTACATCATTAGTTGTGACATAGTTTCATTTCACACAAGTGGATATGGGTGCCGCATTCCACACAGCAGGTGGCTGCAGGGCGGGAACAGAACTGGGGCCTCCCGAATGGGAGGTGAAGAGCCTTCCCCGGCATCCTGATGGTTACTAGTTATGCCAAGTTTCAGCATATGAGTTTGCATGTATTAGTCCCCTGATTTCAGGGTTGCAAGGCAAGCGCTCAACCTTTTGAGCTATCCCAGCATCCCCAAATAATCCCTCTTAAATTAATAAAATATTGTTAACAGTAGTCATACTTGATCAATTAGTTGCTTACAAAGAAAGTGAATTTTAATTAAGATAGGACCTGCAATAGACCTATTCATAGTCCAGGCAGCATGGCATGTGGTTGCTTCTGCACTATCTGCTGTACATTTCCCACTTAGCAGTTTGAAATGTGATGGGTGGGTTTGTCTGTGGTTCAACCCTGACCTGGAAAAAGTATTTTAAGAGAGATGAAGTGCTTAATAATAAACACGTATGGGTAGCATTTCTCAATGTGAATCTCTTATTGTCAATAAAATCTTGATTAAAGAAAAAGCACGTTGGACACTTCCATTTTAATATTCAGACTTTAATGTGTGTGTGATTGGCCAAATGCATCTCAATGATTAAGTTCCTAAGCTCTTACTATGTACAAGGAAGATAAAAAGATACTTGCACAATGATTTCTATTTGGGGTGTGTGTGTGTGTGTATGTATATATATATATATATGTATATATGTGTGTGTATATATATATATATATATATATATATATACACACACATACACACACACACACCGTATTTTCCGGCTTATAAGACGACCGGGCGTATAAGACGACCCCCTAATTTTACAGTGAAAACATAGGTTTAGGCCTATATTCGCTGTATAAGACTACCCCCCACTTCCGAGGCTGTAGTCTTATACAGCGAATATAGGCCTAAACCTATGTTTTCACTGTAAAATTAGGGGGTCGTCTTATACGCCCGGTCATCTTATACGCCGGAAAATA
>PVKE010009032.1:0-45947 GCA_004027555.1 Craseonycteris thonglongyai | reverse complement strand
TTATTTCTATTTTACTTTTTGACAGATAGAGAGAGAGACAGAGACAGAGACAGCTAGAGAACCGAACTGTGGGAACTCCCCAGTTCAGCACGTGGGTCCTGCCTGGGCCGGAGCCGGGATTCGATCCTCGGTCCTCATGGCCTCAAAGCGAGCGCTCAACCCGCTGAGCCGTCCCGGCTTTCCCCTGATTTATAACTTTTAAATATTCAGAATAAGTATGAGGGCCTATGGCCCTGGGCCCTGAAACGGGGGTAGGGAGAAGGGTACTTTGCCTCATCTTTTGACTTGAGAGTGAGAGCTGCTTAAGTCTGCCCTTCCCCTCATGGTCCCATGTCCTGGGCCCTGTGTAGATACAGAGCTTGTATGGTACCTTTGTGCAAATAGAGGAAGACATGTCTCCTTATCACCTCCACCCTGGGTGATGAAAAAAAAACAAACAAAACACCAAACGGTCCTTCTCTGGGAGGCTGAATTAGGAAAAGGCTCCCTTCTCTCTAGTGCCAATGGAGTATATGGCTGGCAAGTACAAGCAGGCTGTATTTCAGCCCTGTGATCGCCCTCAATTGGGCACCTTTGTGCAGGCAGCAACTTGTCCCACAGTTCACAAGGCCCCATGGACCTGAACCAGAGAGGAGCCATGAGCAAGACCAGCAGGGAAAGTGTTGACCCTCTGGGATCCCGAGATAATCATCAAGTCATCTTGCACCTTTACTGATCATCCTCACCATGATAGCTAAGGTTTATTTTGTGTTTCACACATGCCAGGTATGCTGAACACTGTACCTGAATTAAACTGCTGACACATTGGAATGTGAGGGGAGCACACTTGTCATACCACGGTACAGACGAGGAAACTGAGGCTCAGAGAGGATAGACTTGTCTTCCGAGGGCCATCCAGTAGTAAGATCAAACACCGCTTGTGTCTGTTAGCCTGATCGCTGCTCTGCACTGCTCTGTACAGTTTTTTAAAACATTCTTTATGCAGTCAGTGTGTTTACTGATCCCTGTTCTAATGTGCTGGGTGCTGAAGTTATGGCATGGGGCAGGACAAGGAGGAAAGACAAGCAGAGCAGATAACTGGGTGGCCCCATTGAGCAAGGGGTTCTGCATGCGGCCTTGAAGCAGGAAAGCTATTTACCAGGCTGGACCTGAAGAAGGTGCTCCGGGCCCCTGGTTTCCTGTGTGGTCAGAGAGGAGCTTCCTGTGGTCCATTTATGCCTCCTGGGGACCACGTAGTTATGCTAGGAACTGGGTGCAGGGAGGAAGTGAGGCCAGGAAAGGGGTGGAGCGGGGTGAGGAAAGGCTCTCATGCTGCACCCAGAACCATCCTTTCTTGAAGAGCAGGGCAGTGCAGTCATCCTCGGGCCTCATGCGCCCTGCTGAGAGGGGTGGGCCTTCCTCTCCACCACCTCCACCCTTTTCCAGCCAGGCGGGCTGTGGAACCCGGGTCTCAAGAGCCTTCCCAGGCTGTGGCCTACACCCGGAATGGGAGAGTCACTATGTGTCGTTGTAATATTTTAAAACGTTGTGCTTTCACAAGTTGTAAGCACCTGTGTGTTTGTATCAGCTCGCATTTCCTGCACATACATGGTCCACCTGCCGTGCTTAGATTTCATGCATGCAACTTTGCATAGTTCTCAGAGCGACCCTCCGAAGAAGGTCCTCTTGCTGTTCCCATTCTACAGATGAGGAAATTAAGGAACTCCCCAGGGTCACACACTAGCAAATGGCAGAGCCAGTTTCCTGGCACCAAACACCCCTAGTCTATGCTCTGTGCCGCATGGGAGAAATTTTGGGAACATGCTGAGCATGCACACAAAAAGAAAACAAAAATGACTCCAATTCTGTAATCCAGAAGCTGAATATTTAACCATTGGGACCTTTTTTTTTTCAGTGTGTATGGGGGGCAGGTGTGTGTGTGTGCGCGTGCACGTGCATGTGTATGAGCAGGAATGCGTGTTTAAACCAAGGCCGGTTCATACTGTGATACTGTTTTGTAAATTGAAGCCACTATTTAAAAATCACCTTAAAAGGACCTTCACCATGTGGTGTCCACAGGGACACGGATTTCTAGGATCAGGTCTAGAGTGGTGTGTCATTTGTCTGTAGAGCACACAGCCTGACCAAGTCAGACCTCGGGCTGGTGGTTCATTTTCTGATAGCCACGGTTCATTTTCTCCCCTGCTTTCTGCTCCAGTTCTTGTAAAAAAAGAAAAATAAATAAATAAATGAAATGTAAAGCAGCCAGACCTACCCAGGATTTCTATGCCATGCCTGGCCCTGCATTTAAATGCAAGAAGCAGAAGGCTTGTGAGCTATAAATAGCCCTGGCTGCTTCTGAACAGTGGCAGGGAGAATTTGTAGGTTCTGTTTCCTCCCAACCTGGTGACCTGGATTACTTCCTTCCTGCAGCCGTTGCTTTCCTGGGGCAGAGCAAGTCCGGCTCCGAATGCTTAGTGAGCACCTACACTGGGCCAGGGTGCTTGGCCCACGGGCTTGAGTGAGCCACCAGCTCCATCACAGCCTATGGATGTAGACACGAATGTCCACAAATGAAAATCTCATCACTGGAAGCCCAAGAGGGGTCCCTAGCTCTGGGAGTCAGGAAAGGTTTCCTGGAGGAGGGGATGCTAGAGCTGAAAAAGGGGAAGAGGAGATGAGAAACCCAGGGAGCAAGTGGCCCGGGAAACCCGAGTCCATGGGACCAGGAGTGTAGTGCTTGACACAGCAAGGTTTCATTATTACTAAGCGATTGGGTGCTTCTTGAGGGCCTGTCCTGGGTTCCTTCGGTGGCTTCCATGGCTTCTAGAATCCAGCGGTCTTGGGTGAGGAAGGTGCTCAGCATTTCAGTAGCCCAGTGATTTTCAACCTGCTCTGCGTATGCCTTCCTATCTGGAACCAGAACCCTGAGCTCCAGTCCAGATGACTTAATTAAAAGTCTCAGATGGGAGATACCAGGATGGCTCAGCAGGTTAAGCTCTCGCTTTGCAGCCCCAGGGAACAAGGATCAAGTCCCGGCCCCTGCCCGTGCGTACCCATATGCTGAACTACGGTGATTTTCCCATCTCGCAGGGGTGAGCCTCCCATGTAGGAGGCTCCCTGCCCAGTTCCCACACTGCACGGCTCCCACCCACCTGTGTGGAATGAAACCATGTTGAAAACTGATGATGTACAACTATGGAGACTGCTCTGGGCCCTCCCCCTTCTCTCTGTCTCTCTGTCAAAAACAATAAAATAAATCTTAAAAAAAAAAAAAAGTCTCGGATGGCCCTGGAAATCTATTGCTTCACAAGCTCCCCATGATTCTGATGTTTGGCCACCTACCTGTGCTATTCATGCGGTGTCTGTCCAGCCTCCCATCTGGGGACTGTGCCTGAGTCCCCAGGCCAGTCTCTCTTGGGTGACAGTGAAGGGAACTCACAGCCTTCCAGGGCTATTCCCTCTATTGACACCCAGCTTGACTGCAGAAAATCCTTCTGCCCTTATGCACAGTCACCTTCAGCATTCATCCCACTCAGCGATACTGAAAATCAAATGTGTATAGTCCTTGGTTGTCTACAAAACACTCAGTTAATTTGAAGGCAAAAATGACAGATTTAAAAATCAAACAGACCTGTATTTAAACCACTCCCCCTTTCATGCCCTACACCAGGGGTCTCCAAACTATGGCCCGCGGCCGGAGGCCCTCTCATCCGGCCCGTGGAGACCTTTTTATCTGAATAAAATAATATTAAATAAATAATTATAAACAACATCTATGTTTTGATTCTCTTTTATTTGGACCTCGAGTGTGTAGTTGGCCCCCAAACTGCTGTTTGATAGTTAATGTGGCTGAAAAGTTTGGAGACCCCTGCACACTATTAATAAATAAATAAATAAATGACTCAGCCTCTCTGTGTCTGTGTCCTCTGTGTCTATGTCCTTTTGCAAATTGAATTCGCCCTTTTGCAAATTGAATTCGCCCTCTTTTGCAAATTAAATTCTCCTTTTTTTGCAAATTGAATTCGCCCTTTTTTGCAAATTGAATTTTATTTGCAGAAGGGTGAATTCAATTTGCAAAAGGGTGAATTTAATGTGCAAAACCTTGTAGCAGGCACCCAACCAAAGGCTGAATCCCCATGGCCTCACTTACCTGCCCCCTTCTGGAAGAATACCCTCTGTCCCTCCCTCCCCACTACACGCACTTCCTCCTCCTCCTGCCTCCTGCCTCCTGCCTCACCCTCCCTCATCTCCTAAATGGAGATCATAATAGTAATAATAGTACCGTACCTCTCAGGTCATGGAGATGCACATGTGTGATAAGGGCTCAGCACAGGAGTAAGGCACTTACTTCATAACTTGTTATTACTGTTATGTAAAACATTTACACGGTACATTTAACATTCAAGAGGCTTTTACTGAGTGCTTAATGTATGACCAGCCCTCATGCAGTGACGAGGTGCATTGTGAGAAAGTTCTTACTTAAATGGCCCTCATCATTCTCAGTATTGTTTGAGCCTTACAGAACAGCTGGACTCGGTAGTGAAATCACTCACCTTTTACTGATAGGAAGATGACGCTCAGAGGGTTGGTAGGTTTCTGAAGCCCACTCAGCTGATAAGAGATGGGCAAGAATTTATCTGTCTTCCATCTAATACGCTTCTTTTTCCCCACTGTCTGCATGCTTTTGCAGTTAGTTGTCTGTAGGTGAAGGAAGAAAGGAAGGGAGGGAAGGAGGGACCATTATGCACAGGGCTAAGGACTCCCCCAGCCTTAGCCTCCACGTTTTCTCTGTGCCAGGCAGTTTAGGGACAGTTCTGTGGCCCTTTGTTCTCACCCTCCCTACTATTACACTAGAGAAACCCAGTTTTGATGTCTTTGAGCATCTTGCAGGCATAGATGAGCCCTCAGGGCACCATGTGGCTTGACTGTCAGAGGGCTGTCCTGGGTTGGGTCTGCAGCCTGTGTGGGCTAATCCTCAGATCTGCTCCAGTAGCGGCAGCCCCACCAGGTCCGATGTCCGCAGCCTCACCCAACCCCGAGTCACTGCCTACTGCTCACAGTGTGGCTTCCCTGAGTCCAGACCCCACTGGATTTGTTGGGTTCATAGCTGCCTGTGGAATGCGCCCAGCTCTCTGTCTGCTCACTGTCCCAGGGACGTGAGCAGGGGTTTGGGCCCCTGAGTTCTCTCCCAGGGCCCTGCCATTCAGCCAGATGCCTCTGCAGGATAGAAGTCCCTGTCATCAACAAAGAAATGAGAACTGTGATCAGACACATGGGCATGTTCATTGCTGGCAAGATGGCTCCCAAGCCAGTGACTCTCATGTCTTTTACCCTGTCAAACTCTTATGGACCGTTCTCTGAGCTGGCTTGCTCTCTTGGACAACCTCAGCTGCCCTTTCCTGTCTCCCCTTCCATCCACTTCATTGATCAGGCAAATCTGATACTGAGTAGCCTCTGACAGTGGAAAAACCTTAGGTTGAGAATCAAGAGACAAGTTCTAGAGCAGTACTAGCCAATAGAAATTTCTGTGATGATGGAGAGGCTTGATATCTTCACTGTCCACAACTAGCCCCTTGTGGCTGCTAAGCACTTGAAAGGTGGTTAGCACAACTGAGGGACCAAATTGTTAATTTTTAAATAAAATTTTAATTAGTTTAAGTGGTCACGTGTGGCTAGTGGTCACTGTATTGGGCAGCATAGCTCTAGACCCAGCTCTGTATGTACTGAGCTGTGAGACCTTGAGCAGGTTCCTTCCCCTCTCTGGGAAGATAAAGGAGTGCAAGTGCAAATCCAGAAGGAGGCTGTCTGGAATAGAGACTGAGGTCTGGGGTCAGACTGGGGTGGATTCTGACTCCATACCAGCTGTGTGATGTTAGGCAAATCACACAACCTTTCTGTGCTTCAGGGTCTGCATTTGTAAAAATGGCATAATAACCATTACCTCAGGGTTCAAATGAGGTTTAAATGAGATACAAAAAAAAAAAAAATCTACAAGTGCCTTCCTCTCAGTAGGCTCTTGACAGATTGTAGAAATAGTTTGAGCTGGTATTAGCAGAGCCCATGTTCCCTTCCCAGCTCTGTAGACAACGCTGACAATTCTTGCTTTCTTCCAGACAGGAAGGGCTCAGTGCACAAGCGTTCCCACCTGTCTTGCTTGATGCTGTGTCCTCAGCCCTCGCACAAGGCCCAGCACATACATGTGGGCTGGATGGATAAATGAGCAGATGCAGGTGTAGTGGGATAGGGACTGGCAGAGGGTCTGTGTTTGTACCAAGGAGGGGCATTGGTCCACCTGGGGAAAGGGGGGGGCAGAACTGTGGAGGAATTCACATGGGAAGTGAGGTGAGGAATCTTGTCCCTTGCTTGGCAAGCTTGCCTTGACTCTCACTTGGCTGATGATGGAGCAACGTGGGAATGATGGGAGGGTGGTGGCTTCCCCTCCCTCAGGAGGCTGGGTGGCCTGCGGCAGGCAACCCTTCTGTATTTCAGCTTCTGCCTGAGCCTCTGTCCTTCGAGTTAAAAATAGCCAAGGATGGGAGCACAAGGACGTGCTGTCCTTCTCTGCTATGCTACCTGGTCTCAGAGGGGGCTGCAGGGTGACAGGTTGAGAAGCCAGCAGCTTAAAGAATTATCCCTTCCTGCCCCCTTGAGGATAGCACAGACTTCTCTTTCCCAGGTCTAGGATGACTCTAAATGAGCTATGTAATGTCACAGATCACAGGGCCCTCCGGTCTGGGACCTTGGCAGACACCGCCAATTAAGGCCCCCCACTTTCCTGGGACCATGACAAGTATCACCAATCAATCAATCACGGCACCTTTTTCTGCCAAGCCTAGACAGTCTAAGAATTTTTAACGTGGGGTATTTTAGGCAATAGCGATCAGAGTTGGTAAAAATAAGAAAACCAATTTATCACCGTAACCTAGCCCTGTCCCCTTATGGTGGGGAAACTGAAGCTCACAGAGGGGCAGAAACTTGTTTGATGTCACCCAGGAAGTTCATAGTGAAGCAGGAGCCCTAACTCTTTGAGGAGACTTTTCCCCTCTCTGTTCTCTATTGCACCCTCTTTTTCACAAGGATGGTTTTTAACCCATGGATCACAAGCTTGAAAATTTTATGTAACATATTGTGTGTACTTGTATGTGTTGGCAGATAGTTTTCTAAGGAAAGAGAGAATAGCTTTCTTTAGCTTCTCAAGAGGCTCCTTGCACAATCAAGACAGGCAAAGAATTCAGAAAAAAAGAGTAAGTGAAATGGACTGAAGTCTTGCTACTCAAAGTGTGGGCCACAGACCAGCAGCATGGGCCTCACCTAGGAGTTTTTAGAAATGTGGAATCTCAGGCCCACCCAGTACCTACTGAATCGGAACCTGTATTTTAACAAGATCCCTGGGGGATCATTTACATATTAAAGTTTGAGAAGCCCAGGGCTGGAATTTGGAAGCATAGCAAGCTTTGGTTTCCTGAATGGATAGAGTACCTACCTAGCTCCAGGCACCGTTGCAAATCTACAAGACATATGTCCCTGCCCTCATTTGAGGGAATGCAAAGAAACAGGCCTCTTAGCCAAGAAGTGGCCCAGATGCCCTGCATCTCTGGTAAGGCCAAATCAAGGGAGGTCTTTGTTTCAGCTGTTTGCAAATAAAGGGTTGAACTGCTGTCTAAGGTGTATGAGACCCCAGACTGCCTTAAACAGGTGTGCAGGGAGCTTCTTGCCTGGAAAGCCCCTGTGGGCACTGAGTGTTTGCTGCCCACCTGCGCAGCAGTGCGTAAAGGGACTGTGGATTTTAAGCAGTCATGGATGGAGTTTGGCTGAGCTGAGAGGAGCAACAGGGGGTTGTGCTGCTTGAGGCCAACTTTACCAGCAGCCTCTGTGGCTGAGAACAGCTGATCTAAGGGGGGGTCTGCTCTGCTGAGCACTAGTACCGGTCATTCTAGCCGGTTCCAGCTGATCTCAACTGATCCTGGCTAGCTAGCTAGCTCTTCTGGGTCCAGTAGGCTCTAAAGGAAGCTGACCACGTGTGAATTGGGGAAGGTGGCAGTGGACGTAAGGGAGTCCTCTTCCTCTCCCCTATGTGCCCACTGCATACTTCCATCTGTGTGCCTCTGTGGGGGATACGAATGTACGTGTGTGCTTTGAAGATGGCATGCCCAGGATCCAAACTGCACAGCCAGGCCTTGTCTGGCCTTTGCAATAGGCTTCATGTGCTGGCCCCTTGCTCAGCGGGAGCCCTCCGCTGCCCTTGGCAGAGGCCAGGGCTGACCTGCAGAAGCCTTACCTACCTGCCCCCACACCACTGGCTCCTTGACCTTCTGGAGGTCATTGTAGATTAGGGATCAAGAGTAGGTAGGGCCTGGGTGATGAGAAGGAGGTTTTATATGAGAGAAAGATAATTACATACCATATAATTCACCTATTTTGAGTTTATAATTCATTGGGTTCTAGCATATTCAGTTATGTAATCATCACCACACTCAGTTATAGAACATTTTTATCACCCTAAAGAGAAACCCTATACCCAGCAGTAGTCACTGTCTAGTCCTCCTGCACCCTAGGCCCTGACAACCACTAGTATGCTTTCTAGCTCTATGGTTTTGCCTATTCTGGATATTTTGTATAAATAGTCATAGGATATGTGGTGTTTTGTGACTGGCTTCTGTCATGTTGCCCATCTGCAAGGTTTATCTGTGCTATAGCATTTATCAGCCAATACTTCATTCCTTTTTGTGGCTGAATAACATTCCAATATATGGATATACTGCCTTCTGTTTGTTCATCAGTTGTACATTTGGATCATTTCTACTTTTTGACTACTAGGAATAATGCGGGTGAGATGGATTTGTTTTGCTTTGTGCCTCCCCTCCGCTTACTTGCTGTGGACAGCGAGCACACTGCTTCAGTTCTCAGAGCCTCTGTCTTCTTTTTTTTTTTTAATTTTTGAGAGAGAGAGAGAGATACAGAGACAGAGAGAGAACTGAACTAGGGGAGCTCCCAGTTCAGCACATGGATCTGCACGGGCTGGGGCCAGGATTTGATCCCAGGTCCCCGGGGCTGCAAAGTGAGCGCCTAACCCAGTGAGCCATCCCGGCATCCCCAAGCCTCCGTCTTCTGAGGGTTTCTGGAAATTGGGGACATGCTGTCCATCTCCGAGTAGATCGATAATGCTACATGCTGATAACAGCATCTGTAGTTTACTGAGTGCCTTTATTTTCTCATGGCAACCACTGGACATACGTTGTGTCACTGAGTTCAGCCCCACAAAGGGCATGAGAGGATTTATTTCACAATTAATGGGAACCTGTGCTATCATGAGCTAACATCCTGCCGTGTAATAGCAAATCGTTTGGTAGCATGACGATTTCTCTTTCCAATATGTGTGTAGGAGAGAGAGAGCCTACTCCACCTCTTCTACACTTTTGGCCTTTTCACATTACTAGGGGGCTTATGTCTGTCCTTCTGTACATTAAAAAAATAAAATTCATATGTATAGAGAAGAGTGCAGTGGCTGGAGGAGTTCTCTCCTGGTTCCATCATTCCCATTTTCCCTCTACTATAAGGACTGCATGTCCCACATAAGGCTGGTTCCTTCATCTTGCATCCTGGAAGAATTCATGGAATAGAACCACAGCTAACTCACAGGGACATTTAATATGAGCAAGAATTAAACCTTTGTTTTGAAAGTCACTGATATATGGAGGGGTCATTTGTTACTACAGCATAACTTAGCCAGAGCTGACTGATACATTTACTCCTTACAATAATATATGAGGTGGGAACTATTATTATTTCTATTTTATGAGGGAACTGAGGCTTGGAGAGATTCATTATCTTTCTTTAGTTTACTCAGAAAGTGGCAGAGGGACACTTTAAGTGCCAAGCCTAGTTATTCTGGCTTCAGAGCCTGTGCTCTTAAGAAGATGGGAAGTATGTGGGCTGTGTTTGGTGAATGATGAGTAACCCAGTGTGGATGGAACACCTGGTGTGTGCGTGGCATCAGACTTGTAGTATACATTTGGGGGCAGATCCTGAAAGCCTGGAGTGTTGTGTAGATTGGGAAGCTTGCTATTGCCAGATGGGTTTATAGACTCTACCTTTTGTCTACAACCCAACTTCTTCCAGAATTCACTCAGTTTTTCCCAAGTGCTAGTGAGAGTGACTTTCTGGGGAAAGGCAGCCACTTGTGGGGTTTATAAATCATCTTCCTTCCAGTGACTGCTGAGATGTCCCTTCTCCAGAAAGCCTTTCCATGCTGGCCAGGAGAGAGTGATTGACATTCCCCTGACCATCCCTGCTAAGTGTGGGACCTCCGCTTTCCCTAAATGCATTTACTCTGCATTCAGAATTCTCTGTCTTTAGTTCACATTTTGGTCCCACATTTTTGCTTTCTCTCTACATGTTTTGCACTTGTCAATGTAGCTCTTAGTTGTAAAATTGCAGAAGGTAGTACTTACAGCTATAGTAAAATCTCATTATGATTTTATTTGCAATCAACTTTAATTCAGTATTGCAATAATTCTACTTACAATCCAGACCCTCCCTCTACTTCCAATGCTGTATTAATTACTCTTCTTCTCAGCTCTCATAATACTCTGTGTATATCTCTGTCCATGAACTATACTGTGTTGTAATTATAACACCTTGTGTTATAATTGCCCCTTTGTCTGTCTCCCAGTAGACTGAGAGTTTCAGCAAGGTCTGGGTTTAATTCATCTGTGTCATGAGTCTCCAGCACAAGCTCTGAACAGGCACTTAGTAAGTGTTTGTTGAATGAATGAAAATTACTTAAAGGTTTCATCTAACCCCTCCCCCCCGCCCCCAACTAACTATAAGCTCCTTAGAGACAATGACTGTATCTTATTAGAATCCCCAAGGCCAAGAAAAGCATGGCATAGGGAATAAACTCAATAAATGTCTTATTTCATTGGATAAGTGAGAATACACTTCATTCCAGGGGCAGAACACTTTAGAGTTACAAAGTACATTCCTATACATTACCCAGTTGATCCTCTCAAAATCTTCAGCTTCTCCCTAACTAGAGTTCTCAGATCCTTATCATAGACTCTTTGCCTTCCTTGCTCCCACCCATTTTATCTTTGCATCTTCATGATGTCTCCCTCTTCCCGCTTCAGATCCTCTTGGAAGAAGGTCTGAGAAATTTACCCGCTATCCCTCCCCCAGTATAAAGCAGCCTAAAAGTCAGATTGTTCTGTGATCTGCACTGAACCAAAATCATGCTTCCACTTAGCAGCTTTGCCATCTTGGGCAGCTTCGTTCCCTGAATCAGCTTTTTCTTCTGAAAATGGAGACAGTAGTGGTTGTGAGAATTAAATGAAGTAATAGAAATTGAGCAGCTATGGTAGGCTCCAGTTGAGCTCAGTAAGTGGGAGTCTCTGTCTGTGTGGATGGAGGACTTTGAGTCATCTGCAAGCCAGTGGAGAGAAATTGTGGTTTAAAAACCAGCACAGGATGGGGTTGCTTTGTTTTGAGATCTCCCTCCCTGTGAGCTACCATCTGCTCCAGGCGAGCCCAGGCCTCTGCTCCTGGTCAGCACCGCGGACAGTTCCCTCAGCTGCTGGCTGCGTGGCCTTCAATGGCAAGTCATGGCTTTATTTCATGTACCACCAAGAGAGATAAAACATGTCAGAATTTAATGCTAACTTGCTATTGGTTGTCATTTATTTCTTAGTTTTAGAGATATTGACAAATCTATGTCTTAGAATCAGTGAAATCATGACAAATTATGAGAGTATCAGTGAGCAGTTGACCATTGACCTTTGCACAGGTTAGTTATAATAGCCAGCATTTATTGAATGCCTACTGTTCCAGGACTTTTTGACTCCTTTCTCTCCTGTCCTGGTTGCTCTCTGTCCTCTATACATTCACTTAACAAACATTACATTTAGGGAAGATAACTGTGAGCCAGATGGGCAGTTAATTAATGGTTTACCCACCATTCTTCTTCCCAAAACATTCCAGTCCTGAGCCTCATTTCTTCAGAACATTGCTGCCTGCTGAAAGACAATCTAATGTGTTGACCTTTTCAGTCCACACCATACTTAATCCATTTAAAAGACATTTCAAACGCATATCCTATAACCCAGCAGTTTCACCCCTGTGTATGTGCCCACAAGAAATGTGCACAAATGGTCACCAAAAGACACATATAAGACTGTCATTGACAGAGATATTTGTAGTGTCCCTATATTGGAGATTACCCAAATGCTGGTCAGCAATGGAAAGGATGAAAATAATTTTGATATGTTCACACAATGTAAGATAATAAAGCCACAAGAGTGAACTGCCATGAAATAGTCAATAGTAGATGAGCCTCACAAACATAAGGTTGAGTGGAAGAAATCATGCTAAAGAATATATACACTAGGATGTAAAAATACAAGACAGGCAAAACCAGTCTGTGCTGTTGGAAGTCAAGACAATGCTACTCTGGGAGGGGAAGTAACGGCTACTTATGAGCTAAGTCCTGGTCTTGTAGATAGGTGCACTTTGTACACACAGACCTGGGTCTAAACCCGACTCTGTTTCATCTGGTGTGATCTTGGACAAGTTTCTGGGCTGTTCTGAACTTGTTTCCCTTTTTGTAAAATTAAGATAACAGTACTTGACTTTCAAAGTTATGGTTAAATTATATATATAGTGTATCAATATATACTACATATGTCTGGTACAGGATAAGAGCTAAATAATATAATATGTATTATATATAAGTAAAATATGTTATATATGGCATATGTGCCTAGTACAGGATAAGTGCTAAAAATAATGTTATTTATTCTAATACTTTATCAGTCATCGTTTTAGTATCCTGCACCTTATGAACACTGGATTTGGGGAGAAGGTACATTAAACACATTTGTATTCAGGTATAAATAACTGAGTGAGATTTACTTGTTTTCTTTATTGGAGAATTTGCATTTATCTTGGGGACACATCCTAAAACTAAAACCAACTCAATTAAACCCACTGTTAGTGGAATGGGCAATGGCGAGTGCTGTCCTAGGTGCTGAAGGGCCGTAAAGGAGGAAGACGCTTACACTGTTGACGTCAACTAGGTTGACTGAGGACTGTGTTTCAAGGTGCAGTGGAATAGATACCCAAATAGAGGTGAAGATAAAGGGCCCTTAGGGCTCAAGGAGTTTGATCAAGGAAGTGTTTGTGGAAGAGATGGTATTTGAATTCTGTGCTAGAGTGTAGTGAGTTTAAAGATTTATTTTATTGTTTTTGACAGAGACAGAGACAGACAAGAGAAGGGGGAGGGCCCAGAGCAGTCTCCATAGTTGTACATCATCAGTTTTTGACATGGTTTCATTCCACACAGGTGGGCGGGGGCCTTGCGGGGCAGGAACCAGGTAGGGACATCCCGCATGGGAGGCACGCCCCCGCAAGCTGGAGGTCAAACTGGGGGGCCTCACACATGGGAAGCTCGCCCCCATGAGAACTGAACTGGGGGCCATACCCCAGTTCAGCATATGTATCCAAACGGGCCAGGATTCGATCCTCAGACCCCAGGGCTGCAAAGCAAGAGCTTAACCCGCTGAGCCATCCTGGCTTCCCAAGTGTAGTGAGTTTAATGATTAATGAAAAATATGGTTATTGGAACCAGAATGACCTGGGTCTGATTCCAGCTCTGCCAGTCACAGCTGTGTGTGTCCTTGGGAAAGTTAGGTAATCTCCCTGATCCTCATTTTATTTCCGTACACAATCAGATAGCGATCTCATGACTTATTGTGAAAATTAAATGAGATGGTGCCTATGTAAAAACACTTGACATAGTATCGGGCAAAATGGTAATAATAACAATATTAATAATAGCCACCTTTGTTGAGCGTTTAGTGAGTACCACCACCCACCTAGGATGTCCTGAGAATTAAACGTTACTATAGTATTACATTACCTCATTGTTATATTTAATCCTCGCAAAAGCCCTAAGAGTTTGGTGAATGTTCAATAAATTATAAGTATTATTCAAAGCTTAACTCTGGAGGGTAGTTAGATTTTGATAGGGGAGATGAAGGGAGAAAAGTAAAGGAGGGAAAACCAGGATGAGGGAGTTATTGAGGATGTACGTGGGTGATGAGGTGCCTGGCTGGGGTGGGGTTTGGGAAATGAGGTAGACCAGGAGCTGATGGGGAGGGAATTAGGTAACAGAGAGTCCTGAACGCTTGGGTACAACGATTGAACCTAATTTGGCAGGCAGTGGGGAGCCATGTTAAGGTTTTAAATAGGATCATAGCATGATTGAAGGTGTGACTTATTTATGAATTTATATTTTACCATCATTTACATTATAGAATTAATGCATTTAGCTGTAAAACTTCCAGAGATGTAGAAGCATACAAAAGAGAAATAAAATCTCTCCAATGCGCTGGTTGGAGTGTAAATTGTTATTGTTACTTTGGAAGATCCTTTGGCAATGTCTGCTAACGCTGCACAAATCCCTGCCCTATGGCCCAGCAGTTCCACTCCTAGGTATATTTCTTTTTTTGTTTTATTTTATTTTATTTCCATCTATCTATTTATTTAGACAGAGGAGAGAGACAGAGACAGAGACAGAGAGAGCACCGAACTAGGGGAGCTCCCGGTTCAGCACATGGTTCCGCATGGGCTGGGGCTGGGACTCGATCCTCGGTCCCCGGCGCTGCAAAGTGAGCACCCAACCCACTGAGCCATCCCGGCCTCCCCCCCTAGGTATATTTCTGAGAGCCATGGGTACAAATGTTCATCAGGCCATATACTAAGGTAATTATAGCAGCATTATTCTCAGTAGCTCCAAACTGGCCGGGTACTTTCTGGACAGCCCTCATATATTATTTCATATATATAGTATATATATATTATGTATAAACTATCTGTAGCTTTACAAAACTGGTATATGTTATACATACTGTCTAACAACATGCATTTTTACCTTCACAGTATGTTGAAGTCTTTCTATCTCGCTGTATACGTAGATCTAGGTGATTCTTTTTAATAGTTGCACAGTATTTTACTGTGAGATGTGTCATTTTGTAAACCAGTCCCCTGCTGATGGGCAGTTAATTCCAGAATTTCATTTGTGTAAACGATACTGTGGGGGAACTTCCTCAGGCATATCTTTTTGTACTTTCATGACTATTTGTGTAGAATGAATGAGTCGGGGTGGAATATCTTGGTCTGAAGTGATCATTTGAGATACTTAATTTGTTAATGGCTTATTGGTGGATGGGTTGGAAACAGGGAGACCAGTTAGGAGGCTATTGAAATAGTTTAGACTTGGGATAATGAGGGTGGTTGGCTGGGAAAATGGACAAGAAGGGAAAGATATAAGAGATATTAAGGCCAAAGACTTTATACAACTTGGCATCTGATGGGAGAGGGGAAGGTCAGAGAGATCTTCGGGAATTCTGAGTGTAGATGGCTGGGATAGTTGAGAACACAAGTCAGGAGGAGTTGATTAGGGGAAATAGGACCAGGGATGGGTTTAGTGTTCGCCAGTTTGCATTTAAGGAGCCTGCTCACCATCCAAGTTGGTCATGTCCAGAAAGTAGTGGGAAGTATTGCTCTTGGCAGTGTTAAGGTCTAAAACAGGGTGTCCAACCTTGTGGCTTCCCTGGGCCACATTGGAAGAATTGTCTTGGGCCACACATAAAACACACTAACACTAACAGTAGCTGATGAGTTTAAAAAAAAAGGTCACAAAAAAATCTATAATGTTTTAAGAGACTTTACGAATTTCTGTTGGGCCACATTCAAAGCCATTCTGGGCTGCATGCCACCCATAGGCCATAGGTTGGACAAGCTTGTGCTACAGACTGAGGCATAGGATATACTTAGGTTGGTCCTCATGTTGCAGGAAGGGAATTAAATCAGGGAGGAGCTAGAGAGAGAGAGGAAGAAACAACTGTGGAATGAAGGGAGCACACAGATACGTTCCCCCATGTGTTCAGAAGCACTCAGGTGACACACACGCAGGAGCGTAGTGTCACTTTCTCCCTGTGCCTTCGTGAGTGGGTTGGCAGATACTTTGTATATGGTTGTGCTGCTCTGCGTGCAACTGGCCTCAGAAACACAGTATGATCGGTCTGGGGAGAGCCACGGAAACACACAGTTATGGGCCCTCAGGCCTCCATAAACACACTGTGTCTTTGCACGTGCATTTCCGTGTATGTGTGCATGTGTTACTGTGTGTTTTTCTGAGTATCTGGAGGCCTGTGCCTAAATAACACAGATACATGTGGGCACACACTCTGAAACATACATGGAGGGTCTGTGTCTGTGTTTCAAAGTCAGGAGGAAGGGGCCGCCATCGCTGAGTCGGGAGGCTGGGAGAAGGCCCACGGGGAGTGTCCTGACCTCACTGTCTCCTGTCAATCAGACCCAGTGCTCCTTCCTCTTGCCAAGAAGGATGATGGGGTTTGGAAGATCTTGGATAGGATGATATGACCACAGAGTAGAAGCAATGGAGTGAGTGCTGTGGGGGAGGGACTGATCAAGCAGAGGGAATAGCAAGGACAGGGGCCATTTGTCCTCATGAAAACCTTGTTGTGTTCCCGTTTTACAGTTGGGGAAACAGAGGCACAGAGAGGCTGAGTAATTTGTCCAAAGCCTCACAGCCAGTGTGAAAGAGATTCAGGATTTGAACCTAGACAGTTTGGGTTTCAGAGCCAATGGCATAACTCTGTGGTCTTCAAGGCAGAGGTGACTTTTGCCCCAGGGGAAGTTCGGCAATGCCTGCAGACATTTTTAAGGATTTTTGTTTGTTTGTTTGTTTTGTTTGTTTGTTTGTTTTTTAAATATATTTTTATTTATTTATTTATTTATTTTAAAGATTTATTTATTGTTCTTGACAGAGAGAGAGATACAGAGTCAGAGACAGAGAGAAGGGGGAGGGCCCAGAACAGTCTCCATAGTTGCACATCATTGGTTTTTCCACATAGTTTCATTCCACAGGTGGGCGGGGCTGCACAGGGCAGGAACTGGGCCGGGGTCTCACCCAGGTGAGAACTGAACTGGGGGCACTCCCCAGTTCAGCATATGGGTCCACACAGGCCAGGGCTGGGATTCGATCCTCGGTTCCCAGGGCTGCAAAGTGAGCGCCTAACCCACTGAGCCATCCCGGCTTCCCCTGTTTGTTTTTGACAGAGAGAGAGACAGAGAGTGACAGAGAAAAGGGGGAGGATCCAGACCCATCTCCATAGTTGTACATTAGTTTTCAATGTAGTTTTGTTCCACAAGTGGGCGTGGGGCCTCGAAGGGCAGGAACTGGGCTGGGGCCCCCCCATATGGGAGGCAAGCCCCCGAGAGCTAGGGGCCTCCCACATGAGAAGCTCGCCCTGGTGAGAACCGAACTGGGGGCACACCCCAGTTCAGCATATGGGTCTGCACAGGCCGGGGCTGGGATACGATCCTGGGACCCTGGGACTGCAAGATGAGCACTCAACCCACTGAGCCATCCCAGCATCCCCTGCAGACATTCTTGAATGCCACAAATGACCAGGGGTACTGTCAGACCTTCTACCATGTTGACATCCCTGACAACAAAGTACTATTCCATCCAAACTGCCGGTTGTGCTGGAGTTGAGAAACCCAGGCCTGAATCCAGGCAAAGCACTTGAGGAGAGTAGGACACATAGTAGGTGCTCAATAAATAGTAGCTGACGAGAAGGAAGAGGAGGGATTTGGAGGAGGTTGCAGGGGAGAAGTGAACTCAATGGGGGAGAAGCGGTGCATGTAAATGAATGGGTCAGTTAAGAGAACACATGGATGCTGTTTGTTGGGTGGGTGCAGGTGAGACGGGGTGAATGGGGTTGGTGGGCTGGGGGTGGGGGCCAAAAGTGGTCAGCCAGCAGCTACTGAAATGCTAATCAGTGTCTTGCCTCTCTGTCCCCTCCCTCCCGTGTCGCTCTTCCCCCCTCTCTTGGCCTCTCTGCCCAGAAGGGGACAGCCGGAGACTGAAGGGGGCCATCCAGAGGAGTACAGAGACAGGCCTGGCAGTGGAGATGCCCAGCCGGACGCTGCGCCAGGCCAGCCACGAGTCCATCGAGGACAGCATGAACAGCTACGGCTCGGAGGGCAAGTGAGTGTGGGGCCAGGCCGGCCAGACCTCTCCCGGTGTGGGGGCGGGAGGGCCCCTGGCTGGGAGGGGCACTGGCTCAGGGCTCCTGGGCCACCCCACCTTCAGAAGGGAGGTGATGAAGCAAGGAGCCTCCGAGGAAGGGTGAGGAGACCTAGACTTTGGTGACGGATCCCAGATTTCAATCCTGGCTCCATGACTCACCGGCTGTGTGGCCTTGGTTGACTCTGTGCCTCAGTTTCCTCATCTGTAAAATGAGGAGAATACTAACCTCACAGGAGTGTTCTGAAGATTAGATGGGTTAATTTTTACAAAGAGCATAGGCCAGTGCTCGGCCTCCACTTCTGCTCCCTCCATGTCAGGCCTCGGGGGCTTCTGCTGGCTGAAAGCTGTGCCACTCCCAGCCCCTCCCAAGTTGGGCACCTCTGGCCTCATGAATGGCCTTGCCTTGACAGATGCTGCTGTCCCACCCACCTCCTAGGGGGACTTTCCAGAGGGTGAGAAGAGGAGAGGACAGTCAGAAGGGAGAGGAGGAGGAGGAGGAAGGAACGATTGTTTTCTTTAACCTGAGAAACTTGGCAAGGCAGCAAAACTTGGAGGAAGTTATTCTGGGCCTCTGTGAGTTTCAGAGGGTCAGGAGGTTTGGGTCCGAGTGGCCTTGGGCATGTTGCTTGGCTGGCTTATGCTTTGGGAAGCTAACAAACATCTCGTCTGTTAGCTTCCAGGCAGGTGGGAGGACCATATCGTGGGAGGGCAGTGTGGTGTAGCGGGCAGCAAGTCAAACCCGTATTTCCACGTTGTGGAACAAGAGATAAAGGCTCGGAGATGCCACACAACTTTCTCCAAGGGAAGCAGCATAGGCGGGTATTGTGAAGAAGAAATGGGATGATGCCCGCATGGCAGGTGCTTGGGAGATGGCTCTTGTTGTCATTTACTATCATGTGTTCTAAGGAAGAGAGACCACTTACTTTACAGAGAAGTTCAAAGCCGGGACTTGGGTCAGACAACCTTGCCTTGTACCTCATTTCTGCATCTTAGTAGCTGTGTGACTTTCAGGGAGTTACTTTTCCTCCCTGAGCCCAGTTTCTTTATCTACAGAAAGGGGACAATAGTATGGACCCCGATAAAGTGGTTGGGAGGGTTCAGCAAGTTAATACACACGAAAGCATGTAGTACTGTGACTGGCAGATAGCAAGCACTGTTTATCGTTCGCTGTGACGATTATTCGCTGTTGACTCAGCCGCTGTTACTGGGTATGTTGCTCCTTGAGGTCAGTTGCATCCTAACGGATATAGTGAGCCCCCCAAACGCAGTCGTGTCTGTAGAGCGCTTAGCACAGAGCAAAGCCAGGACACCCGCTGGCTGTGATGACTTTGATTATTAGGTTTTCGGTGGATGTCCTGAGCCCAACTGAGGGAGGATTGGCTCGGTTAGAGGGTGTGGTCCAGCAGAGGGCTGAGTCTTGCCCTCCTGAGAGGAGCTGAGCCCAGACAGGTGCTGCCACCCTGCCCAACACCTGTATGAGGAAGGGAAGGTGAGGGACAGGTAGGGACCCGGAGCTGTGGTCGGCCTCCTCCTTGTTCTGGAGGTATTTTGGGCCCTTGCAGGACCCAAATAGCAGGCTCTGAAACAGGAGGGGGTGTGACTGTCCTCCTGGGCTCCTGCCAGCCCAGCTGGTGTCAGGAATCCAGTGCGCTTGAGCAGCCCCCACAAGCTGGTGGCCCTGGGCACCTCCGGTCTGTCAGCCCTGGGCACTGGGTAAACCGGCATCTATATTCCTGCACGTGGGCACAGGGCTGCTCCCTCATGGTCTTCAGTCCAGCAGACGGGACTGAGCATCTGTAGACTATCGGCTGGGTACTCCGGGACCCTGCCTTCTTCGGACCAAGCAGCTAGCAGTGTGGTGAGAGCTGCAGAGTTCCAAAGAGAACTTTGGAAGTGCTGCATCCTGCCCAGGTCTCGGTGCATGTGGGGTGGGTCCTGTCAGTGAAGTGCCCTGGGTTCCAGGTTACACAATACCAGCTAATGGTGGCTGCAGCCCTCACTGCTCAGGGTGTGGTCCACAGTTCCACCACTCATCACTCTTGCCCAGATACCTGCAGGTCCTTTCTTTGGTCTAAACTCTGTAGTCTGTCACTCAGCCCTTGCTTTCTCTGACCTCTGCTAGCCTCTCCCAGCCACCAGTTGTGTGTCTCCGCTCCAGCACCCTGAACCTCTTACACTTCCCTCTGCCTCACCTCCAGGTCTTTCATACGTTGCTCCGGCCCCCTGGCACCCCCTTTCCTACCCGTCCTTCCTCTCCACCCTCTGACTCATTCCTCCTCCAGATCTTAGCTAAGAACTGGCACGTCAGCTTTATCTCATGTGCCAACTCTGGTTAATTGATAGTGGCTCCCTGGAGTGCTGTGTTGAAAAGGATTCTGGAGCCCAGTCCAGGTTTGGCAGGAGGGTTGAGGTTGATTAGCAATGTCTGCCCTGGGCGTGGGCAGGGGATGTGGAACAGTACGATCTGTGGTTCCTCTGAGTAGGTCAGTAGCTTCCATAGCCCATTCTGCAACCCCCCCCCCCCGCACACACACATACCGTAGCACCCTCAACTCTGTTGAAACTGTCATGTATGTGTCTGTCTAGACACTGAATTCGGTGCCTGCCCATCATGGGGCCTGGCCATAGGTGATCCTCTGCAAATTCTGATGAACAGAAGTGTGTACACATTCCACACCCCACTCCTTACCCCCAGTCTCCTTCATCACACAGAATCAGGGCTTAAAGCTCTCAGAGCTGGTTGCCCCTGCCCTCTGTTCCTCACTGTCCTGAGGTGTCTGGGTCATTAGCATCCAGCTCCCTGGGTGCCTGGGTCACTGTGCCCACAGCCCTAGAAAGCAGAATGTGAACTGAGGGCAGGGTCACTGCACCTGGGCTCAAGGACATGTTCCTGCCAAGGCTCTATCCCCAAAGGCCCAAGAGGCCAGATGGGTGGTTGGAACACCCTTTCCCTTCCCCACCTCTGCTTTTGGGATGAACCAGGACTGGATGTGGCCATGGGCTAGGTACAGGGGTCTCCAAACTTTTCAGCCCACGGGCCGCATTAACTATCAAACATCAGTTTGGGGGCCGACTACACACTCGAGGTCCAAGTAAAAAAGAATCAAAACATAGATGTTGTTTTTAATTATTTATTTAGTATTATTTTATTCAGATAAAAAGGTCTCCATGGGCTGGATGAGAGGGCCTCGTGGGCCGCATCCAGCCCGTGGGCCACAGTTTGGAGACCCCTGGGCTAGGAGATAGGGGGGCTTATAAGCACTAGTGTTTTTGAGCATAGGACTATGCCAGATTCTGTTCTGCGATGTTTATCTCATTTAATACTTAAAGCAACAGCCCCAAGGAGGTACCCTATCATTGTTTATTCCTACTTCACAGCACATGAGACCCAGGCTCTGAGAAGTGAAGGATATGTCTCCACAACTCAGGAGTGGAGGAGTCAGGATTCAACTCCAGGCTGGCCTGACCCCAAAGCATGGACTACAAATCCCCATGTTCTGCTCTGGGCAAGGCTATGGGTCCCTTGGGGCACATAAAGATGGTATAGCAGTGTGGTTAAGAAGATGAGCTCTTGGGAAGCCGGGATGGCTCAGTGGGTTAGGCGCTCACTTTGCAGCCCTGGGGACCGAGGATCGAATTCCACCCCAGCCCGTTCGAACCCATATGCTGACCTGGGGAGTTCCCCCAGTTCAGTTCTCACCGGGGTGAGACCCTGGCCCAGTTCCTGCCCTGTGCAGCCCGGTACCCACCTGTAGAATGAAACTTTGTGGGAAAACTGATGATGTGCAACTATGGAGACTGTTCTGGGCCTCTCCCTTCTCTCTGTTTGTCTCTGTATCTCTCTCTCTCTGTCAAAAACAATAAATAAATCTTAAAAAAAAAAAGAAAGAAGATGAGCCCTGGACCAGGCTCCTGGGGTTTGAACCCCAGGTCTGCCACTTACCAGCAGAGTGGTCTTGGTTGAGTTACTTACCATTTCTGTGTCTTGTTTTCCCCTTCTGTAAAATGGGTGTTGATGCTGAGTACCTAGCTTTCATGGAGTTAAATGAGGATTAAATGAGTTAATATTAATAACTTAGTGCTATAGTACTTGACTCGTGACCTAGTTTTTGATAAATAAAAGATAAATCAGATCCCTGGCTTCATGCCCACGAACCACCTTCTGTGGCAGGGGGAGGTGGGAGGGGTCAGTTTGGAAATGTTTTGAATGCCCAAGAAGTGGAGTCGGGACTGGGCCATGCTGTGTATCCTGGCGCACAGTCAGTTCTGCTACGACGCTTGTTTTGAAAACGTGAATTAGTTCCAACACGATTGAAGTACGAGGGCTGTCTGGAAAGTATCCAGTCATGCACTATGAAAAACAGAGGCATTTATGGCTGTTTTTTTTTTTTTCTGGACAGCCCTCATATTAGGGAACAGTTTGAGCACAATACACATTTTGCCTTTGCTCGGGTGTGATTTCATCCATGAGAAACACTAGGTGAACGCAGAAAATTGCACCCATAAGGGAACATGCCAAACACACACACACTTTGAACTTTTCCCTGCTCCCTCAGCTTCCATGCCTGATCCCATCTCCACCTGCTGTCACAGCTTTCCGCCCCATTTCAGCCGCCCGCCTCCCCACTTCGAGGTCACTCTTAGGCTGCAATCCTGACGCTCATTTCCACGAGCAAACTTCAGGGCATCTTCAAGGGAAAGCAGCCTGTTTATTGCATCTATGTATCTGTTAACCATCTAACACGTGTAAGACTGTGCCACCGTTTGTACTATGATCCTGGCTCTCTGTTTTGTTTTTTGGATGTGGACATAGTATTTGGGTGTTATGCCCCTAACCCCATGTTCCCCATAAGCTCTGTGATTTTTTATTGCAGAATTTTGTACTGCGCAGTCATTTTTAGGAGCATATATTTCTCATTACAACAGAATTGACTGTATGGTAGTTTTCAGCAAGTCTGTGGGATGGTGGATGGACAGGTGGTGAATGGATGGACAGAGAGCCCATAAAACGTGAAACTCTTTCAGAACCATGGGACCCGTAAACACCACGAGGGCGGTGCAGCCTTTTAATTTCAGATGCAATTGAGACACGTCTAGAAAAGAGAATACAGTCAAACCCCCATAACCCAATTACTTCTCTAACCATCGAGAGCACAGAAAAGCCAGGGCCAAACCAGGCTTGAAGATTCATACTGAAAGACAAATGGGTTTCAGCTCCTCAAACACAACTAACAGGATTTGATAGGCAGATAATCTCATTTCACCATTAACACAAAATTAAAGGCCAGCGGAACAGAGCTGTGGTCCTGTTTCCAGCCTCTGCATGGCATGAGTCCCCAGGAGGAACCAGCTGCTATTACCCTCCCTCCCACCCCGATGGCCTGGGATCAGTCTCAGGCCTCCAGGTGCTGCACTTCCTAACAGGTCTGGAATCAGAAATGCCATGAAAACGCCATGAAGAGGGAGAACGGGCTCTCCCTGGCTGGGCAGCAGGGGCCAGCAAGCCTTGGTATTGCGATCCTTTATTCGTTCACAGCAAATACTGTGTGCTAAGCCCCTTGCCTGCATTTTCTCGCAGTTTCTCCCCAACACCACAGCCAGGTGATTACAATGTATTCCTGCTTTATACATGAGGAAATGGCAGCTCAGAGAGGTTACAAAATCTACCCCAGGTTGCACAGCACTGGAATCCAAGGTCTGTATTATACCCAAGTCCAGTGTTAACCCTGTATTTTCCCAGTTTGGGGCCAGCTAAAGGGTTTGGCAGTGATCATTTATTGAGTTCCTACTGCATACGAGGCATAGTCTACATAGTAGCATGCATGTGGTACTTAACTCAGCAAGCTCTTTCCTACCCCTTTGCAAATGGATCCAATGAGCAGAGATTTTTGCTGCACCCTGCCCATCAGGTAGAGTGTGGTCTTGTTTGCAGATGAGAAGGGTCAAGTGCAGCCCACCAGCCGCTTGCCAGAGGTCACCCACAGCAGTTGTCCAGCAGGAGTAGCAGCAGCTCTGCTGTTGTCTCCTCCGCCTTCGTCCTGCTCCCAGGAAGACCCAGGTGGGGCGGGGTCTCCAAGGCAGTGGCTCCTCTGGTCAGCGGAGACCTGCCACCACAGTGCTCTTCCTCCAGGCCCACAGAGGATGTGATAACCTGTTTAGGGTTTCTGGGGCGTCTGCCTGGTTCCTTGGCAGCCACAAGGCACCCTGAGATGGGAAATCAGGCAGCCGCCCAAATATTAGAAACAATTACTGCTAATTACCAGGCCTGCCAGTTTCCCATTGTCTGCTCACAATCCCACCAGGAACCGAGGAGCAGACAATGGTGATGTTGGAGGAAGCGTTCAATTCTGGGCTGTGGAAGGCTGGGCCCCTCCAGTGACTTGGAATGCAGGGAGCATCACTGTTTCTGGGGCTTTTGGAACCCAGACCCACCCCACCCCCACCCTCCATGACCAGGAAGGCGGCGTGGCAGAGACGGGGGTGTGGAGGAAGGCCATGTCACCAGCTCATTCTTAGCTGTGGTGCGGTTAATTCAGGGTCTTTGGGTTTGTAAGAATGATGGGCACACATTTCTATCCCCAGCTGCTGCAGTTATTTCCCCCGCGCGTTCTCTATGGCACTTGCACAATTGTTGAGATCATACATTCAGAAGCCGGACCCCTTGCATTCAAATACCACTCTGTCTTGGTTTGACCATCTCGGGTATGGCGGGACTGTGTGCTCCCCTCTGGGGCATGGAGGGACAGTAAGCCTCAAAGACCACCACAGGTTTATTTGACAGGACACCGTGCCCTTTGCTCAGCTCCACCTAATAAGAAGAACAGCACACACCCCCTCTGCTTTCAGATACCCACACCTACCTGGCAACACCACCAGCCCAGCCCGGGCACCCTGACCTTGGTTGAGGATCCTCCAGCATCTCAGCCCCCATCCACCCCCGCCTGACATTCTCTGCCCTCCCAGGCTGGAGACATTTTTGTTTGCTTGTTTGTTTGGGGGCAGGGCAACCACTTTTGTGCCTGCCCTTCTTTCTAAGTCTCTTTCTTCTTAGATTCGAAGCTCAAAAGCCAGCAATCTGACTGTCTTGCTCCCTGACTGCTGCCTGAATGGGAAAGGGTGGCAGGGGGTGGCAGGAAATCATGAAGATGAAAAACAGGCAGGCTAAAATGTCATGTTATTCTGCCAGCGACTCTGCTGATAGTTTAAGTAAAAACAGACCTTGCTAGAATGACGCTGGGGTAGCTCGCGTGGTTGAGGGGAGCTGAGCAGGCAGGGCTGGGTAGCAAGTAGTTTGGGGCTTTTCAAGAGGACAAGGCGTTCGCGTGGTTTTAAGTGCGTGGTGCAGTAGCATTAAGTCCATTCACATTCATGTTGTTATGCTGCCCTCGCCACCATCCATCCCCAGAAACTCTTTTCATCTTGTTAAAGTGAAACTCTACACTCATTAAACAATTCCCCCATCTTCCACGCCCCTGGCAACACCATTCTACTTTCCGTCTCTATCGATTTGACTCCCCATATCTGTGGAATTACGCAGTATCTGTCCTTTAGTGACTGGCTTATCTCATTTAGCATAACATCTGCAAGGTTCATCCATGTCCTAACATGTCAGAGCGTCTCTCATTGTTATGGCTGAATAATAACACGTTGTATGGATGTGGCATGCCTTGATGATCCATCACCCACTGATGGACACTTGGATTGCTTCTACCTTTTGGCTACTGCAAATGATGCTTCTATGAATGTAAATATACAAATATCATGTAGAAACCCTACTTTTAGTTTTTGTTTTTTGTAGATACCCAGAAGTGGAATTGCTGGGTAAAAAGGTAGTTCTGTGTTTAATTTGTTGTGGCACATCCGTACTGTTTTCCACAGCAGCTACACCATTTTACAATCCTACCAACAGGGCACCAGGGTTCCAGTTTCTCCACACCTTTGCCAACACTTGTGGTTTTGCGTTTTAAATTTTGTTTTGTTTTTGATAGTAGCCATCTCAAACTGTCAGAGGCGATCAGGCAAGCCTCTGGGGCTGGTGGTAAAAGGCAGATTCTGATTCAGCAGACTGGGGTGCAGTTCAGCTTCTCATTGGCTCCCAGGCGATGCTGCTGGCCTCTGGACCACGCTCTGAATATCACAGCATTAAACCGCAGGAGCTGAGCACTGACACACATCTCCCATGATTTCTGCAACCATCTCAAGAGGCAGGTGTCACTGTCATTTCACAGAGGTGGAACCTGAGGCTTCGTGAGAAATAGAGAGATAGTGCAGGACACAAACACTAAGCCCTAGAACTTTGTGGAGTCAGAGCTGAGATTTTAGGGCCATGAAGATAGAAAGAAAGAGAGAGAAGGGAAAGAGAACACAGGTCTGTCCGCCTGACGCTGGGTGATAGATGTGGATAGAATCGCCGTGACATGAGGGGCATTCTGGAGCTGACCGCCTGAGTCATTATAGCCCTTAGGCAGCGCCGGAACTTTCATTTCTGTCTCATCCTTTCTCCTTGCAGCCTTAACTATGGCGGAGTCTGCCTGGCATCGGATGCCCAGTTCAGTGACTTCCTGGGCAGCATGGGGCCAGCACAGTTTGTGGGCCGCCAGACCCTGGCCACCACGCCGATGGGTGAGTGCCCCGAGACCTGTCCCAAAGGAGGGGTCCCACCAGAGCCCTGCATCTCCCCCTCCTTCCCCTCGGCCTTGGTGCGTCTGCTGAGCACCCAGCCTGGAGCCTGGTCCACCTCCCCAAGCCTCAGCAGAACCAGGGCACGTGGTGTGGGAGTTGGTTCTGGTCTTGGTTTGGGCTGGGAACAGGGGAAGCGGGGAGGTCATCCCTAAGCAGAGAGGAGGATCTGAGGCCTTGATTGAGCTTTGAAGCCACAGTCCAGTGTCATCTCTTGCAGGGGACGTGGAGATCGGCTTGCAGGAGAGGAATGGGCAGCTCGAAGTAGACATCATCCAGGCCCGGGGACTGACGGCCAAGCCAGGCTCCAAGACACTGCCAGGTATGCGATGCCCTCCCCTCCGTGAGGCAGGCGTGGAGGTCAGGGAGGGCGTCTGGACGGATATCTGGGTCTAGAAGAGAGAAAATTGAGCCCCATGTTGGGGGACCCCTTTGTTCCCACTCTAGTGACTCATGTAGAACTGGTGATTCAGGGTTTGTTGTAAGGACCCAGTTGAGGTTGTCAGCTGACCTTGTCAGCCTCCCCCACTGAACTGAGCAGCTCCTGGGAGTCAGGAGCCATCTTTCCTGTGTACAGTTACACCCCAGCGCCTGGTGGGGTGCCTGGCACGCAGGGGGCGCTCAGCAGACATTCGTTGAGTGAATGGGTAGTGATGAATGCATCAGCCAGGGAAGGGTGGGTGAGTCAGAGACAGAGGAAGCAGGTGAGTACAGGGTGAGCAAAGGAAAGGAGACAGGCAGGACCACGCATGGGGGAGGAGCAGGTCCCACAGACCCGGGCTGCACTCCACCTCCCCACCCACCATCCCGCGTGCCCCAGTGGTCTTCTCACTAGACCCCACCAGGGCGCCCTGATGCCCAGCGGTGGGAGGGTAGCCTCCTGCTGTACCCTTTGCCCACCATTTGCAGCCCACACTAGAGCTCACCCTGCTGGCCTCTGTCCCCAGCGGCCTACATCAAGGCCTACCTGCTGGAGAACGGCGTCTGCATTGCCAAGAAGAAGACCAAAGTCGCTCGCAAGTCGCTGGACCCGCTGTATAACCAGGTGCTGCTGTTTCCTGAGAGTCCCCAGGGTAAAGTCCTGCAGGTGAGGGGTGCGTGTGCGTGTGTGTGTGTGCACATATGTGTGCTTGCTCGCACACCGTACCAGAGGGGGAGGGCCTCCCCTGGAGGAAGCAGAGCACCATGGTCAATGGAGCTCCCCAACTCACTCTATGACTTGGAACAAATTTCTTTCTGAGCCTCAGCTTTTTCATCTGTAAAATGGGGACACTTACTATACCTACTGACAACAGTGACAGTAACAGTGAAATGTGTGCTTTGTGCAAGGAAAGTAGTTACAAGCATTTAGCCTGTAGTAAGTGCTCTACAAATGGCTTCTATCATCATCATCATCATTGTCATAGTCATCGTCATTGTCATCATCATTATCGTCATCATCACCACCACTGACACCCGCTGGAGCACAGTGATCATAGACTGGGAGCCTTTGGAGGATCCAGACAGGTGTTTGGCCCTCTGGTTGTTAGGACAACTCCAGTGGTGATACAGCCTTGGAGATAGAAACACCTACCTGTTGTGGGTACAGGTAAGACCCAGGTCAGATGGCTGCAGGAGCCACATGCCTGTCTCTCGGAGCTGTTCCTTTGGCACCTCTGGCTTGTACCTCCATTTCGCACTCCTCACTTGAGCAGGCAACACGAGGGAGGATGGGATCGAGGTGTGACAAATTGCCAAGAGGGTGGGGTTTTTGCCAAACTGGGAAGCCCAGGTCCGGTCAAGGACAGCACTTCCTAACTGCAGGTGGAGACCCGTCAGTGAGTTGGGAAACCAGTTCAGCCGGTCTCAACAAATCTGTCTTGAAGGGAACGGAATAGGAGAGAACCCTCATCCCTCGTAGTGAGGGAGGCCTCCTCTGCGGGCCTTGCTTCCATCGTGAAGCCCGTGTGCCCAGATGAAGGTGTAGGTATTGGTCTTACTGGTGACCTGTCAGAAAAGTTCTAGTCCAGAGGCCTGCACCCACGACTGAAACAACCGGAAGGCTGTCCGCTGTCCGGGTTCATGACCGGGTTTCTGAGGCTCTGAAAGCAGAACGCCCGTGGGGGAAGCGGGTAGGGGGCTCACAGTATAGGGTCAGCCCTCAAGACTGGGGTTCAAGATGACAGCACGGGGGCCAGGAATATGTGGTTGGACTTGCGTGATGTTTAGGTGGATGAGTCCACAGGATCCGAAGGTGAACTGGGCGTGGGGGTGACCCCAGGCTCTGGTTCCGGGCCGGCGAGTCGCCTCAGAGGATTGGAACCACTGTGTCTCTTGCCCTGCAGGTGATCGTGTGGGGCAACTACGGGCGGATGGAGCGGAAGCAGTTCATGGGTGTGGCCCGCGTGCTGCTGGAGGAGCTGGACTTGACCACCCTGGCCGTGGGCTGGTACAAGCTCTTCCCCACCTCCTCCATGGTGGACCCAGCCACGGGTCCCCTGCTCCGGCAGGCATCCCAGCTGTCCCTCGAGAGCACCGTGGGGCCCTGTGGTGAGCGATCTTAGTGCCAGGGATGGGGAGGGGCTCCCCGAGATGGCCTGGAGACCACCCAGCCCGACCTGGGACCCCAGGCCCAGGGGCACCTTGAACAGAGGAGGATGGGGTTCTCCCCCACAGCGAGGAAGCAGAACGGGGAGACCTGCCCCCCTTGGGACCCGCCTCCCCCCTTCTTTGCCTCCTGTCCCCTGAGACCTTTCCTCTCCCAACGGGATTGGCTGCACTTTTGACTTGGCTGGTTCTTGACCTGGAGGATGTGGCTGCAAACCGGAGGAGGGAAAGACTGAGGTGGCAGAGCAAACCATTCTCCTGCCCCAGACACTGTCTGACCGCTGCCCCTTTTTACGTCCTCGGAAGCTCGCTGCCCGGAGCCAAGTCCAGAACCCAGCAGCCATCTCCATGGTGCCAATTACCAGCAAGTGTCTTTCCTGCGGCACCGGGTTCAGGCAGCTACACCTGCCCCACAGCTGATGAGGCAGCTTTGCAAGGATCCGGACCCAGCTCCGGGGGGTCCAGAGCCCCCCACTTGAAGAGGCGCTCAGGCCTCCCTCCGCCCGCCTGTGGAAGGAGCTTTGCCGCAGCCTGTCCGAATCCATCTGTCTGTCCTCTCCTGCCTGCCCCTCTGCCGGTGGCTCTAGGAATTGGGGTCCAGCAGGGACCAAAGGAAAGGAGGAGGTACCCAGGGCCTGGCACAGACCCCCAGGGTGCCTTGTTCGTGGGATTGCAACCAGCTGCTTTGGAAACTGTTGGACTAGAAAGAACTTTGTCATCTGGGTTTTGGTGGAGGAGCTGTGAGACCCTGATTTTCCAGAACCCCAAGCCCATAGAGTTCACCATTGGTACATTTTGGGGTGCTGGATTGGAGAGGGAGTCTGGGGAAAGCTGGGATTGGAGCTGGTGGTGCCAAGGTGAGGGTTTCTCGAATAGGGAAATCCCTTCTTGTTGGATGAGGTCAAAGGTCATCTCATCTACTCCCCTGCCTCCAGGCTAGGGGTCTGGGGACCTATTTTAGTCTTTTTAAACAAACCACGTGTATTAAGGGCAGAACCCACTGCCCGAGCCTCAATTACTTTGGCTCAAGGAGAGGACAGTGAGGAGGTGATATGAGACTTAAGATCTGAGGGATTCCTTCTCAAGCAGGCCTGGGTAGCTGCCTTCCTGCCCCCTCCCTCCCCTGGGGCCTATGGAAGCCCTTTTGCATGCTGGGGAGGACCCGGGCTGGCCCCTCTTTATAGAAGCACATTTCTGCCACCTCCCCTGGGAGGCACCCAGCAGCCCCCACCCCTTATTCCCCAGTCCCTGCTGTGTAGGGCATAGTCCAGGTTAGCTGGGTAGTTAGTGTTCCAAGCCCTGGGGCCTGTTCCTAGCTTGCATAGAGTTCTCACAGCGTCCCAGGATGGGGTGGAGAGGAGATGCAGTGCATTCCAGGAGACCACTGTCTCCTCGCTGGCCTGGGCCTGGGGCTCCGGAGGCCAGCCCCTCCTCCTCCCCCTGCCTCCCCCTCCCCCTGTAGGGTTGTAGCTGGAGCTACCCACTATACTCAGATATTCTGATTTATTATCCTTGGTACTGATTTTATTTATGAAGCACTCCTGAGGACGTGGTCCTTGTTGGAGGGGCCTGGGCTCTATTAAAAGGGGTCTTTTTCCTCTGAGGATACCCAGCTGTGTCTGGTCCCAGCTTGTCCCTGGTCCCACTCTAGGCTACTGGCCAAGTGATTCCTTCACCTGGAATTCCTCCCCCACCCCGGCCTGTCTGAGCCCTGGGCATCCTTTAAAGCCTAGTTGGGTTTGATCACCTCCATGGAGCTTCTCACGCTGCACTGGCAAGGGGTGAGAGAGAAGCCCCTTCAATAGGGAGGCCCCCAGAGCTCCCTGGGTTTATGAGGGTGGAGCCCCAAGACTGGGACAGGAGGCAGCTGGGCTCTGGGTGGACTGGCATCTGAGACCCAGAATCAGTCCTTCCTCCATATATTTTCTTTAATCTGCTCATTGATTACTCACCATTGGAATATTTTGAGCCAGGAGAGCACCTTCTCTCTGCAGTGGTCATGGCTCTGGTTGTTCAGGGGTAGTTTTCAAAGATGGGGCAGAGCCTGGCTGTCCCAGCCAGAGGGAGAAGGGGCTCAGGGCTCCCCAGCCTGAGCTGCCCTCTGGTGTCTGCACAGCCTTTATAAAGAGAGAGAGCGAGCTCCAAAGCAATAACATCATCTGGGGGTGGTCCCCGAGGGCCCCCTCACTGACTTTCTTGTTTGTTCTGTGAAATCTCAGCTCACCTCCTGGAGGGGTGGGGTGAGTGGGGGCTGGAGCCCTGTTTCTTTGTATCATCATTGTGAACACATGCCCCCCCACCCCGCTTCCAAGGGGCTGTGACCGTCGGAGGAACCCACCGTCTGTCCTTACCAAGGGAAGGGGTCTGGGGAGGGGGTGACTTACTCGCTTTGGGAACCTTCAAGCCCAGCCTGTCCCCACCACTGTCAGACCCTTTGCAGCTCACACTCCATTTGGAGAGGATTGGAGAGGATAGAGTTGGGGGTATTCGTGGAAGGGAGGCTGGGGTCTCTAGGGCTCGATTTCTTTCTGTTTTTTTTCAATCTCTGGGCCAAAGGTCACATGCAGGAGTAGCGTGGGAGGGAATCGTCTCCACTTTCTTCAGAATCTGCTTTTCATACTGAAGGGAAAGGGGCTTTGGGACCATTCTTAAAGTCATTTCCATTTTACAGATGAGACAGGCCCAGTGCAGAAACAGCTGCCTCTGGGGTCACCTGTGAGTTTAACAGCACCCCCAGCTTGGGCCTCTGCCTCCTGCCTGAGGCTGAGCTAGAGCCTGGGACGACCCAGGTGACACTTCTTCCTCCCTCGCCTGGGAGCCTCCCAGTGGCCTTGAAAAGATGGGCGGGACAGATTGTAGCCCATCTGAGGTTGGAGGAAATGTGAGGCCCAGAATCAGGAAGTGACCCCTCAGCAAGTGAGCAGTGGGGACAGAACAGGGGTTCCATTGTGCTGCCTTCCTTCATGGGACAGACCACTGCTCCAGGGCATGTCTGCCATGATGCGTCTTTGTGGCCTTTAAGCCCTGGGCCACGCAGCCTGCTTGGGTCTGTCTCCATGGGCCAGTAACATTTTTGGGCCCTGGTTTAGGGAAGAGGGTTGCTGCAGAGACCTAGCTCTCCTGGGTGTCCGGCCCAGGTGGGGGCTCCGCCCAGGGGCCATAACCCTGCAGGACTAAGTTGAGAGGTGAGGAGCATTAGTTCCTGCCTGGGGCTCTGTGGGAGTGAGGCAGCTAGCTGTATGTAGTACACCTCATCGGAAGGAAATCCTCACACACCCTTCAGGTGTAATAATATGACCTTCCTGTAGGACTTTAAACGTGTTGTTTTCAAAGTGCTTTGACCTCCAGTGTACCCTCATAGGAGCCCCTGGGCGGTAGAGGGGGCCTCTATTATCAGCTCCATTTTAATGAGGGGGAATCTGAGGCCTGGGGAGGGGAAGGTCCACTGTGAGTGCGTAGCTGAGCCTGGACCAGAACTCAGTTTTCCAACGGTTCAGAGCTCGCTCTTCTACATTGGGAGGTCAAGCAGTTTAGGAGGTGGTTACGCACTTTACAAGCGATTCACCATCCAGTTCCTTAAACCGGGAGCTCCTGGGCGCACTGCGGTGTTTGGGAACGGCCCTGAGCCCACTCCCCTTGGGGCACGGCTGTTGCGTCAGGCAAGGCCACCTGCATTTATTTATTGAGCAGCAGTTCTGTGCCAGGCCCAGGGGGCCGAGTTGTCCCCGGTCCCCTGCAATGACTCCCGCAGCTCTCTGGGAGGGCCCCGCATCTGTATAGCAGAGTGGACAGGAAGCTTTCATGTCCATGAGCATCTGAGTCCAAACGCTGTGGGAGGCTGACCGTGCCCATTTTACTCATAGCTTCTGTGAGAGCCGAGTGGAGACTTGAACCCGGGGCCTCAGGCATCACATCTGAAGTCCTTCCTCTGGGCGGCTGCCTCCTGAGGGGACAGCAGGAAGGCGGGACCCCGGGTCTGGAGGCTGGAGCCTTTCCATCCACCCACCTCTCCCTCATTCCCTGTCCGGGAGCTTGGGCCTTTGGGGAGGGAAGGTTCCCAGGGTTCCTGGGTTGGAGTGGGTCACGTTGCATTGTGTTCATGACCATGTAGCTCATGTTGAAAATTAAAGTTTTTGGCTTTTCTAACCTGCTGGCTTGCTGTGTCGTGTTGAGACAGTTCACTCTGGGAAGCTCAGGGCCGGGATGTTTTAAGGAGCTGAGTACTGCAGATGCCAGCACGTCCCACCGTGGGCTCTCGCAATGTCCCCTCACAGGCCCGTCCCAGGAACCCTTCCAGAGATGCACAGGACAGAGCAGGATTCTGGACGAACCCAGTCATTTTACCTTTGTGGAAACTGAGGCCCATGTAGGGCGTGAGATTCCCCAAGGTCGCATTGCAGGTGACAGGCAGGACCGGGATCTCACAGCTCACAGCATTTGGCTGTGTCCAGGTGGCCCCAGTGATGTGGTGGGCGTCAACAAGGCCCCTCCCCAAGTGGGGCTGCCCAAGGACAAAGCATCTGCTTGGCAGCTGGGGGCAGGGCTTCATTAACACACGGGCCAGCTCCTCTCATGGCACTGAGCAAGAGACAGCCATCGTTTAACTAGGCAGCCGGCCGCCCACTCGTCCATCCGGGGTGGTAAACGGTTCCTGTCAGTCCACCTCTCCTCCCCGGGCTTCTCCTAATGTGAGCAGCTGGCCTCACTGGTAGGAGTTCAGTGTTGAAAATCGTGCATTTCCCCTACAACACGGAAAACCGGCCTCTTTACACAACAGAAAAACAGCCACCTGTTTCCCCTTTGGAGGGTCAGCTCGTGAGCTGGGTCTGTGGAGAGCCTCTCCTAAGTGGCTGCGGTGGCCACGCCGTCCTCAAACAATCTGGACGACAGGGATTTACAGCTACTGGGTGACTTTATAGAGCCGTGCTTGTGCTTATGATGCGACTTTAATATGTTTTTGGAGAGGAGAGGGGCTAGCCATAGAAGGGAATGAGAGCTGGCCCGTGGCCATGGCCTCTCCCCTCTCTGCAGGCTCCGGGGAAGACAGGTGCACGGAGAGGTGACCCCAGGCCCCCGGTGCGGGTGGCCCTCCGCTGGAGCGGGGCTGTCAGATGGACTTGCGCCGGGCGGCGGGCCGGCCTGCCCCGCAGCCGCCCACAGCCCCGGGGCTCGCGGGTGGCGAGAAGCCCAGATTGTCGCGGGCCCACATCTCCAGCTGGTGGATGCGGTAGGAGACGGAGGAGGAGCCTCCCGGGCGGGCCGGGCCGCGGGGCCCAGCGGGGCGGCGGCTCTCGGGCGCCCGCAGGCGCGGCGGGCTGGCGCGGCCGGCTGCGCGCTCCGGGGCGTCGGTGCTGGCTGCCAGAAAGCGCAGCACCACCAGGTTGAGAAAGGCGCCGATGACCGTGAGCCCCACGAGGATGTAGAGGAAGCTGAAGACCACGTAGGGCGGCTTCCTCTGCAGCGCCTCGTCGCTCTGCAGCGCCACGAAGTCGCCGAAGCCAATGGTGGTGAGCGTGATGAAGCAGTAGTAGTAGGCGTGGAAGAAGGTCCAGCCCTCGAAGTGCGCGAAGGCGGCGGCCCCGAGGGCCAGGGTGGCCGCGCACACCAGCAGCCCGGCCACCACCATGTTCTCGGTGGACACGCGCGGCCGCCGCAGGCCCAGGCAGCGCTTGGCCGCCAGCAGGACGCGCCGCACCAGCGCATTCAGCCGCTCGCCCAGGCTCTGGAAGGTGACCAGCGTCAGGGGGATGCCCAGGAGCGCGTAGAACATGCAGAAGACCTTGCCCGAGTCGGTACCGGGGGCAGCGTGGCCGTAGCCTGCGGGGAGAGCAGAGGGGGAGGGGCGGTGAGTGCTCCCCGCCTGCCGGGCTGGGTCTCCCTCCCTGCCCCAGAGCTGGCCAAGCATCTTGAACATGCTAGGTCATGCTTTGGCTTCAAACCTTGCATGGGTATCCATAATCACCCCAAAGTGTTAAACAACTCAAATGCTCCTCAACTGGGGAACCCATAAACAGCCTGTGTTACATCCATATAATGGAATTCTTTGGGGGCAGTAGAAAGGAATGAACTGCAGTGACCTACAGCAACAAAGGATGGATCGCCAATGTATTGTGCTGAAACCACGCTCAGAAGGAATATATATGCTGCATGGTTCCGCTTAAATGACATGCTGGCAAAACTACGGGGACAGAAAAAAGATTTGTGGTCACCAGTCATTGAGACTGGAGAAGGGGCATGACAGAATTTTGGAGAGTGATGGAAATATTCTGTCTTGGCTGTAGTTACACGGCTGGTCTTCATTCGTCAAAACTCGCAGAAGTGTGCACTGAAAACGTTGAGTAAATAAATATCTCTTGATTTAAAAAAAAAAAGGAAAAAAATCTTCGTGACTCCTGATACCCATAGAGTAAAATCCTACTTCTCACGTGGTGTCTGAGCTCCTTCATTTTTTAAAAAAATTTATTTTATTGTTTTTGACACAGAGAGACAGAGAAAGAAGGGGGAAGGCCCAGAGCAGTCTCCATAGTTGTTCGTCATCAGTTTTCCACATGGTTTCATTCTACACAGGTGGGTGGGGGCCACACAGGGCAGGATCCAGGCTGGGGGCCTCCTGCATGGGAGGCACACCCCCAGCTCCCACATGGGAAGCACACTCCAGTTCAGCAAGTGGGTACGCATGGGCTGAGGCTGGGATTCAATCCTGGGACCCCCGGGGCTGCAAGGCAAGTGCTCAACCCTGAGCCATCCCAGCTTCCTCCCCTTCCCCCCTGAGCTTCTTCATTATCTGAATCCCTCTCACCTCCCTAGCCTCACCCCCCACCCACTGCCCTGCTGGCCCTACCCCGTCCACTCTCCCTTCCCAGATCCTGCTCCAAGCCAGCGCTCACTCAACACCTCTTTAGACTGTTGTAGCCATTCCTCAGTGGGTCCCCTCAACTGGTGCAGGGGACCTAAACATGAGGGGGCTTCCTTGAGTCTTCGTACATGTGCTGCCAAAGCAAGGCTTCCTTGAGTCTTGGAATGAGTGGGTATGTGTCTTCCAGGAGAGAGGAGTGAAGGCTTTCATGGTATTCTCAAAGGGTCCCATGATCCAGGAAAAGCCAGTAGACCCTTCCCAACAGAATATGCCTCCTCTAGCAAAGATTGGCCCCATCTGCCAAAACATAAAATACACAAAGCTTTTGACCTGTGCAGTTCTACAGTTAGGAAGTTAGTCCTCCAACACACACACATGTGCACAGTGATGGATGCCTGTGGGTTATCACTGAAGCATTGTTACTCAGGGAGGAAATTTTAGATAACCTAAGTGTCTATCAGTAGGGGCCTGGTTCAATAAATCATAGTGCCATCCACATGATGGCATAGTAACACAGTAGTAGTTTCAACCGAGGGTGATTTTGCTCCTGAAGGGGCATTTGGCAATGTTTGGAGACATTTTTGGTTGTCACAATTGGGAATTGCTGTGTGCTATTGGCATCCAGTAGATGCTGCTAAACATGCTATGACGGGGAAGCCAGGATGGCTCAGCGGGTTGAGCGCTCGCTTCGCAGCCCCGGCATCTGAGGATCAAATCCTGACCCCGGCCCGTCTGGTCCATATGCTGAACTGGGGTGTGCTCCCAGCTCAATTCTTGCCAGGGCCCATGCGGGAGGCCCCCAGCCCAGCTCTTGCCCTGTGCAGCCCCGCGCCCACCTGTGGAATGGAACCATGTTGAAAACTAATGAAGTGCAACCATGGACACTGCTCTGGGCCCTCTCCTTTCTCTCTGACTCTGTTTGTCTCTCTCTCTGCCAAAAAAAACAAATAAATAAAAAATCTTTAATGGTAAAAAACATGCTATGATGCACAGGACAACCCTCACAACAAAGAATTATCTTGTCCAAAATGTCAATAGTGTGAGGTTGATAACTCAGTTCTTTAGGGACTGATATAAAAACATCACCAGCATATATTGTTTGAAAAGAGACAAAATTGTGTGTATAATATAATGTCTATATAATGTCTTTTAAAGAAATATGTAGACAGAGAATATATCTGGATGGGTACACAAGAAACTGGTATCTGATCCAGGGAAAGGAATTTGTGGGTTGAGGGATGGGGTGAGAGGAAGACTGCCTTTTTATTCTATACCCCACTGTGCCAGGTGAAGTGTGCACTGAGTGTGTATATATAACATTCAAAATAGCAACACAACAGGGGTTTTTAAGGACCTGTGGCTCCACTTTCACTTTTTTGTTGTTGCATGGCCCTATCTGGTTTTTTTTGGGGGGAAGGGGGTTCTGCCCACCACTAGACTGTGAGCTCCTTGAGGCCAGAAACCACGCTGGTCACTTCTCTATGTCCCTAGTCACCAGTGCCCTGCACAGAGTCTGACATGGACTAGGTTCAATGAACTTTTAATAATCAATAATAATAAAAAAAAAAACAGATTGAAGGGGGGTGCTGCTAAGTGTGAGACTAAGGAGCCTCCTTAGGAATGAGTCCAGGCAGTGCTGTCTCCAACTGCTTGAGCTATGTTAAGATTTTTGGCGGAGAGTGAAATGAGTAATGATAATAGCTAACCATGCTGGGTACTCCACATGGATTATCTTATTTAACCCTCTCAATGACTGTTGGGACGCTATTATTTCCATTTCACAGATAAGGAAATTAGGATGGGAGGGAGGAAGCTGCCCAAAGGTCACAGGCCTGAGCTATGAACTACTGATACTATTCTCCACTACTGATACTATTCTCCACTGCTTCTCAGTGCCTCTCCTGCCAAAGCTGTGCTCATGCTCCAGGGTTCTGGCACCGGGCTCTCTGCAAGGCTGGCTTATGCCTCGGAGGGACCACAATGCAAATGCTGGCGCCCCCAGGTGGCCAGAAAAGGAAAAACTCCTGTTTCCACTCAGTTCCTTTCCCCCAGGCTCCCAGGTGCATGGGGGCAGGGGGAGGGGTGGTGGTGAGAGGATGGGGGTTGAGGTGGGGGGACAAGGGGACAGACAGCCAGGGGAGGAAGACAAATCCAGTTAGCAGGGCTACAAAGAATGAGGGAGAGAGCAGAAGGGGTGATGCAGTCCCACATCACTGAGCACGGTGACAGGGAGGGTCTTAGGAGCCGAGACAGAGAAATAAGGATGCCCATGTTGACAGGAGGGGGCATAAGGGCTGAATGGAAGCTGGGTCCATAGTTGGCAAATAGTGAACTGTCATTATTAGTAATTAATAGTGCCTATTTAGCTTCAGGCACTGTGCCAAGCATTTTACATGCTTGACCTCATTTAAACCGGGCAACCACCCAGTGAGGTAGGAACAATTGCATTTTGCAGTTGAGGAAACCTGGGTTTAGAGAGGTACAATCAATTAACTGGAGAAGGCAGGAGGCAACAGAGATGAGACCAGAACTCTGGTCTATGTCATTGCAGAACTCAGGCTTAACTCCAGTGCTAAGCCCACAAGTTCACATTCACTTGCAAGAGCATTATGGAGACATTTCCTCCAAGGCACTGGCTTCCAGAGTGGTGGTCCAAGCCCAAAGGGGCACCTGGACTCCACAGCTGGGGCCCTGGGAGTGGCTGGTACCCAGCTGGGAGCCTTGCAGAGCCTCCTTTCCTGCTTCTCCAGGTTTAGGCTCCGCAGGTACCAGCCAGACGGTAGCCATGGCAACGGCTGGTAGCCCCGATGCTGCAGAGAAAGTGCTCTGGATCCCCGAGGGTGAAGTCCAAAGCTTGCGGTAATCAGTCATTGCTTCAATAACTATTTATTGAGTGTCTACTATATGCCAGGCACCGGGCATACTGCAGTGACTAAGACAAACTAGAAGCAATAGAATAATAATTATAATATAACCATCAATTTTTTTTTTAGTGCCTCGTATGTGTCAGGCCCTGTGCTGAAACTTTCTGCATCTGTTATTTCCTTGGTAATAATGAGAGAGGGCCTATTAGCGTCCCTAGTTTATGGAGGAGAAAACGGAGACTCCGAGAAGTTAAGCAACTTGTCTCAGGTCACACAACTAGTGTGGTGCAGTCAGGCAGGAAAGCAATTCCAACCACTGGGGCTTCTGGCCTCACTTCATCCGTCTCCCAGCCCCTGGGTCATTTTCTGGACACTCCTGCATACCAGCCTCTTGGCGAACTTGACCTGACCTCTCCCAGCCCCAGCTGCGTGGACTGCCAGCCCCTTTGCAGAGGGAGGCAAGTGAGGCTGGTGAGCTGAAATGACTTGTCCAAAGTCACCCAGCTGGGCAGGGGCAGAGGTGGCTGCCAACCCAGGGGCACCGCGGGGCGCTCAGGATGGGGCGGGCGCCGAGGGGGGCGCCGGGGCTCTCACCGATGGTGGTGATGACGGTGATGGCGAAGTAGAAGGAGCCGGCGAACTTCCACTGGCGGCCGGCGCGGTGCGGCTCAGCCTGCAGCGCCAGGCGCTCCAGCTCGCGGTAGTCCTCGGCCGAGAAGCCGTACTTCCTGCGGAGCTCGCTCTGCTTCTGGGCCAGCAGCCGCTGACGGCCGCTCTCCGCCTCCGACTCGAGCGCGTCGAAGACGGCGGCGCCCACCAGCAGGTAGGACAGGATGCACAGGACCAGCGCGGCCGTGCGCACGCTCTGCTGCCTCATGGCGGCGCCGCGGGCCGCGCTGTCCCCCTGCGCGCCCTGCCTGCCCGGGTCCCGGCTGCGGCCATGCGCCCCGACGGCCGCCCGCGCCCGCCCCGCCCGCGCCCCGTGCGCCCGCCCCGCCCGCGCCCCGTGCGCCCGCCCCGCCCGCGCCCCGCGCGCCCCGCGCGCCCCGTCCGCGCCCCGTCCGCGCCCCGTCCGCGCCCCGCGCCCCGCCCGCCCCGCGCGCGGCCAGGGGGGGACACCCGGAGGCGGGGCCCCGAGGGGTGGGGCGAGGAGGGCAGCGCGGGCTCTGCCAGCCACCGCTGCCCTACGGCTGCCCCACATCTGCCTTTGTTTACCCGCTGGCGCCCCGCGGCTAAAGTGTCTGCAAACAGTGACATCTGGAGCAACGTGCCCAAAGCCTGGCTCTCCAGAAGTCCTATCTCCACCAGCCTCTGGCCCCCGACCTTGGGCAAGTCATTCGGATGTCACTGGATGGCATTCATTTATTCATTCAATCAGGCAGCCATCCCACACATATTTACCAAGCACCTGCTGATGCAAACAAGATTCCTGATGTAAATAGAGCGAATATCCTAGAAAAGTAGGGTTGGCTAAACACCAAGTAAAAAGATAATAAAGGCAAGTGTGAGAAAGAAGGGAGACGGTGGGCACTGCCAGCCGGCTAGGGTGGTGGGGGAAGGCCTCTTTGGGGAGTGGCTGGGGAGGGAGCATCCAGGCAGCAAGTGCAAGTCCTTTCGGAAGTGAGGAGCCAGGAGAACTGGGGTACTGGGGTGGGGGGTAGAGGAGGAGGGAGCCGAAGGAAGACAGAGAGGTGACATCACACAGGGTCTTACAGGCCCTTAAATGGGTTTATTCTTCAGTATAATTGGAAAAGCGAGAGGCTGGAAAACAAACGCCCCACCCAATCTGACTGACACTTTAAAAAGAGCATTCTGGCTGTCATGTGGAAAAGGGATGGTGGCTACTAGGGGACGCGTGTCGTCCGAATGGGTGCGGAGGGGATCCGCACTGGAGCTGGAGAGAAGTGGAGGGACCTGAGGTGTGTTACGCGGTGGAGCTGAGCACACATGGCTCGCTGCGTTTCCCAGCTGCCCTTGCACTTAGACGCAGTGGTCCACGGAATGCAGGCAAAAGTGACCTGTGCCACTTCCAGGCCTGGCTCATAAAACCCTCCCACATGCCCTGCTCCTCCTCTCTGCTCCCACCTGCATCCTGAATGCAATCTTAGAAGAGGGCAGAGCCATAGGGCAGAAGAGACTGGGTGCCTGAATGGCATTGCAAGGCTCCCCCTGTCGCCAGGAACCCCTATTTTGAGCTTGTTGCGTTAAGGCCCCCCACCCCCATCCCCACCCGGATGGAGGGTCAGTCTCTTACTGCAGCTGGTGTCTCCCTGCTGCACGGAGTAACAGGGCTTGCTGATGGGTCTGATGTGGAGGGCAAAGGGGAGGATTCAGGATGACCCCTGGGTCTTTGGCCTGAATAGCGGGGTGCCCAGGGAGTCTTTCATTGACCTCACTTCCCAAGGACTCACTCCTGTGCTCATTTCAGAGTGTGGCTGGGCCTTCGTAGGGATTCTGGGCAGAGCACCCGGCAGCCTCCCCTGCAGCTGTCCTGAGCACCAGCATCCGCTGGTCTGGGCTGCACCCCAGCCATGCGTCACCTGTTCCCCATTGCTGCTCCAGCCTCTCTCCCCACAGCCCCTCAGCGTTTTTCTGCTCTGGCCACACTAAACTTTCAGCTCCTTGCACAAACTCTTGCTTTGCTTAGAACACCCTTCTCCCCATCCCACTCAACAGCCCCCATTAATCGAATGCCTGCCAGGGGCCAGACACGGGCTGAAGCACTTGATAAGGATTAATGCATTTAATCATCACTGTCTCTTTGTGCCGTAGGCTCCTAGCACCCTATTCATCCTTCCATTCTCAGTAGGGACATCTCCCTTCCCCACTCCTCCTCAGGTGGACCTCGTCTGCTCCCAGAAGCCCCTCTGCATTGAAAGTCTTGCGTCGCATATCTGTCCCCCGACCCCCACCGGGAAGACAGGATCCTGTCTTGGTCACCTCTCTGTTCCCAGCACCAGGATCTCGCACAGAACACAGACCAGTGACTGAACACAGGGGCAGCCTCATAGAAGTTAAGAGCAGAGACTCTGCCCTGACTGCCTGGGCTGCTACCCCACCTCTGTTGCTTACCAGCCGTGTGAAATCGGGTGCCTCGGTTTCCCTACCAGTCAAATGGGGTTAGAAAACTCCCCATCTCATTAAGTGCTGTGGTTGGCAGCATAATCCCCCTCCCCCACCCCCATAGATGCCATGTTCTATCCTTGGGACCTGTAAATAGGTTACATAGCGCAGGGCAATTAAGGTGGCAGATGGAGTTAAGGCTACCAAACAACTGACCTTGAGCCGGGAGGTGATCCTGGAATATCTCGGTGGGCTCAGTGTAATCACAAGGGTGCTTGTAACTGGACGAGGGAGGCAGAAGAGGGAGAACCGGAGAGAGGCAACATGAGGAGTCGGCCTGATGTTGCTGGCTTTGAAGGTGGAGGAAGGGGCCACAATCCAAAGAGAGAGCAGGTCACCTCTAGAATCTGGAACAGGCAAGGAAATGGGCCCCTCCCTAGAGCCTTCAGAAAGGACCACAGTCCTCCTAGTGCCTTGATTGTAGCCCAGTGTGACCTGTGCAGACGTGCACCTGACAGACCTGGAAGATAGTCTGTTTGTGCTGTTTAAGCTGCTAAGTTTGTGATAATTTGTCACAACAGCAACAGTGGTTGTGAGGGTCACATGGGACATAGATGTGGCACTCTGAGAGCAGTGTCCGGCCCTGAGGCCTTACCTAGACGTGTGAGCTACTGTTACAGACAGCACAGCTGAGCAAATGCCTGGGCCCCAGAGGGACGTTGCACCCAGCACTTGCCCTGACTCAGTTCTCAGGCAGAATCAGGGCCCAGTGCACGGCGGGTAGGGGGACAGCCTGGGACCCCTTTTACCCCCAGAAACTGGACTGCAGCTCAGTGGCCCAGAAGCAGGCCTCTGGGGCTGCTGCCTCAGCCGTATTTTTAGCGATGGCATCAGCAGGTTTGATTTGCTGATTCCTGCCCAGACTTCAGCAGCTCAGAAATCTGAGCTACAATCTCAGAGTGGGGGTGGGGTGGGGGGGGGCTCCAGGGACCGGCAGGCTGAGGAGGGCCTGACAAGAGCTGGTTGGGACAGTGTCGGGGTGAAGAAGGCTTATTCTTAGGGAAAGGACAGGGCCCACGCAGGGGACAGTTATTGAGGTCCTGGCTGTGAACACAGCTGGGGTCAACGAGGCCTGGGTTCAAATTCCAGCTGGTCCACTTTCTCGGTAGGTGTCCGTAGATAGAATGCTTTCGCTTCCCTGGGCCTTGGTTTTCCCTATGAGAAATGGGGTGATAATAATGTCCACCTTCTAGGGCCAAGGAGAGGATTATAAAAGATATAGGAATGTGTCCCTTTCCAGGTGCCTGGTAGCCGGTAGATGTCAAGAATTCTTTTCCAGAAGCAGGGGCAGAGTGAAAACGCATCTGTCCATGCACAGCTTAGCCACAGACACGATTACTGAAGGCGCCTGGGGCAGGGAGCAGAGGCGCAGAGGGGAGGAGGTCCCACCTGCCAAGTCCTCACAGTCAGGCAGTGGCCGAGCCAGGACTTGAACTCAGGGCTGTCTGGCCCCCAAGGTCATGATCCTTCCAATTCATGGCCTCATCAGGCAAGATGTCCCTGGCGTTATTACCCTCCTGTCACCTCTCTGGACCTCACTTTCTTCATCTCTAAGATGGGACTGAGGAGGGCTGAGGCCCCGGTGACAAGCAGCTGAGGAGAGGTGCTTTGTCACATGTACCCACTGGGGGTGGGTGTTATTGGGGCCATGGGGGAGCTGTCTGGCCCGGCAGCAGGTGACTCTGCCCAGTGCTTGGCATTTTTGGTTCAGTGGCTCTATTTTAAGCCAGAGGAGGTTAGAGTTTGTGTGTGTGGTTTCTCAGCTTGGAAAACAGTCGGCTGTGCAGTCACCAAAAACAGCAACACCCCAAGGCACCCCCTGCAGCTCCCCTCCCTCCCTCCGCCTCCTCCCTGCTTTCTCATTGGGGAACCTGAGAGGACCTAGTGATTTTCCTCTGTCCCTTCATGCCGGAGTCACGGAGTCACATTGTGACCTCCCAGCGAGGCCTTGGGTCTCCTTCCACAGCCCCCAGCTTGCTGGCTATGAGGACCAGACAGGGATCCCAGTCCCCAGCTGGGTCCTGGGTGATGTCCCTCACGAGTCTAGATCCTCCTGAAAGCTGTGTGAGCTGGGCAGGCCTGGCCATTCCCATGTCAGGGAGAGGAAACAGGCTCAGAGAGAGGGGACTGAGGCGGCCCACGGCAGGGCAGTGGCTGAGAAAGGACGGGAGTTTCTGAGTGAGCCAGACCTCGGTTTCCTCTTGGGTGAGTGACTTCCCCTTTGTGAGTCTCGGTTTCCTCATCTGTGACACAGGGGTGACTATACCTGCCTGGCAGTGTTCCTGTGAAGGGTGACGGAACGCTCAGCACATAGTAGGTGCCAGGAAATGCTAGTACCCTCCCCCACCTGGCCGTCTTCTTCCCCGTTTCCACGCTGCTGCTTCCCTGGGCTTGCTGGAACCTTGAGGCATCGATTTTTGTAGTTTGAATATAGTTCAGTAATTTTCCCAAAGGCCGGGGCAATTTTCCCAGCTAAGATCTCTTGTTTCTTCTAAAAGAGTGGATTATTTTGACCTTAGAGGACACTAGGTACCAGATCCTTCGACATGGCAGCTGTGGCCTTTGGGCAGCTGGGTGTCATTTAGAGATCTGAGTTGCAAGAAATTAAAAGCTGCCTGGTGCTATTTTAAAGAGCATTACTGGTGAGGATTTGGGGTCTCCCCAAATCTTCGCGGCACTGAGAGACAAACCATATTGTCTGGGGGACCCAGAGAGATGGAACCTTGAGTATCCTCAGGAAAACCATGCCCAGGCTCAGTTGGGGGGGGGGCACCATTGTTCCTAGGATGATGAGGGTATTATTTGGGGGACAAATGAGCAAGACCCCATCTCTGACTGTGGGGACCCAATGGGCTGCTTCGAGGATTTCTTTTTTTTTTTTTTTTAATTTTTTGTTTCTGTTTTTGACAGAGAGAGAGAGATACAGAGACAGAGAGAGAACTGAACTGGGGGAGATCCCCAGTTCAGCACATGGGTCCGCACGGGCCGGGGCAGGGATTCGATCCTCGGTCCCCGGCGCTGCAAAGTGAGCGCTTAACCCACTGAGCCACCCCGGCTTCCCCTGCTTCGAGGATTTCTGACACGTGTTTGTGGCCATTTGCTCATCAGCCTCCTTAGAATGAATATTTGGGGTTAATGGAGATATTAAAAGTTTTACTCTGGTTAATCATTTAAAAACCTGTGTGATAGGAGTTTGGGGGTTATTATAATATTCTCTCTACTTTCATATATGATTTCTGCAATGAAACGTTTTTTAAGAGGGCATTTTCTGTCTCTCCAGCCCCACTCCCATTTCCCCCCCTGTTGTTTCTTTGATCTGAGGGGAAGGGTGACTCTGAGGCTTGGCGTGAATCAGGACATTTACTGAGCAGTTACTGTGCTCCAAGCAGGAAGCTCGGTGCTTAGCGAGGTCATCCTGTGAGGTGATCTTCACAACACCTGGCACTTTTTTTTTTTTTAAGATTTATTTATTTAATTTTATTGTTTTTGACAGAGAGAGAGAGAGAGAGAGAGAGAGAGTGAGCAAGAGAGAGATACAGAGACAGAGAGAGAACTGAACTGGGGGAGCTCCCAGTTCAGCATATGGATCTGCACGGGCCGGGGCCGGGATTCGATCCTCAGTACCCGGCCCTACAAAGTGAGCGCTTAACCCACTGAGCCATCCCGGCTTCCCCACAACTGGCACTTTTAACCTCACTTTCCAGAGGAGGAAGCCAAGGCTCCAAGGACTGATTTGCTTGAG
>PVKE010009031.1:0-45992 GCA_004027555.1 Craseonycteris thonglongyai | reverse complement strand
AAAAAAAAAACAAAAACTTGAACCTAGGTCACTCTCCTTCCAATTCAGAGTTCATCTGACGTACCTTTTATAGAGAGAAATTTGAGCTACTTGCCCAGAACAGGGTCTTCCCTTTAACCTCCTATAATTTATGGCTCTCACTGCACCATTCTAGGCACTTCGTATCTACACTCTTGACGCTATATAGAGCTCTAAAGACCCTGAAGGGGAAGCCGGGATTGCTCAGTGGGTTGAGCGCTCACTTTGCAGCGCTGGGGACCAGAGATCGAATCCCGGCCCTGGCCCCGGCCCCGGCCCGTGCGGAACCATGTGCTGAGCTGGGAGCTCCCCCAGTTCAGTCTCTCTCTGTCTCTGTCTCTGTCTCTGTGTGTGTCTCTCTCTCTGTCAAAAAAAACAAACAAACAATAAAAATAAATAAATAAATATTAAAAAAAAAAAAAAGACCCTGAAGTTTTGCATCCATAGGACAAGTGGAAAATTCTATAGGATAGGGGTGGCTGATGGCATAAGCCATCAGTGTTTATTGAGTACCTAGGGCAGGGGTGGCGAACCTTTTGGCGACTGAGTGCCAAAGTTTATGAAATAAGAGTATCCTCCCTTGACTCGCATGCCAACCCATCGAATGAGATAGAGGTATCGATTATTTTTATGTCTATAAGAGCATAAACAATAATTTTTTAAATGGTATTCACAGCTCCGCGTGCCAAAATAATTGCTTCGCGTGCCACTTTGGGAACGCGTGCCATAGGTTCGCCACTCCCGACCTAGGGGAATCGGATATTCCATAAAGAGGGATTCTCAGGGTCCTGCTTCTCTAGACATTCCTAGCTCCATAGCTTTCTCCCTTTTCTTTCTTTCTTCTATTTCCTGCAGTGCTTGTAAGTAGTAGCATTAATTGTGGCCTCTCACCTTGCATTATTAAAATTAAGTTTTGTTTAGACATTCTCTTCTCCAGCTCATTATAAGCTCTTGGAAGGTAGAGTGGGAGACCTTGTATAGCTACCTTGTATATCTGCAGTGCCTAGCAAATTACTATAATAATACACTTGCTTGCCCTTCACAGTTTGCAAAAGCCTTCCTCATATATTAACTTAGTTTTCATGGTGGCTTTTTGTAGTAGGATGATATTGGTCTCTGGAATGGGCTGGCAGAGAGGTCACATTTTGTCAAAGAGGAAAAGCTATTGAGACGTCCTAAGCTACCCAGCTAGTGTCAATAAGTGTCCAATGTGAGCTACCATTATCATCATTAATAGTTAACACTTACTGAGTTTCTGCTGTACTAGGTCTTTTATATGAACTATGAATACTTCAAAACATAAAACTTTACTTTCATAGTAGTTCATTTTACAGATGAGGGTCAGAGAAGTGAAATAACTTGCCCAAGATGACATAAGTAGTAAGTGGCAGGTTCAGGATTCAAACCAAGAGTCAGCTCCATTCTATCTCTTGGAAGTGAAGATGTGGCCAGTGTAGGTGATGTGAGGCCTTGACAATAAGAACAGAGTCTGTTAACTAGAAAGAGAGGTGGCATGGGCTTAGCAGGCCAGGGAGTTCCTAGCTTTGGGTGCTGGGAGGCTCAGAATGAGGAGGAGCTCATCTGTGCAGACATGGCCTGAGAACACACCTGACCTGACTAAGAGGTGGAGCTTCATAACCAGGTGACTGGAGAAAAAAGGCACTACAAAAATTCTTCTGTATAACCAAAATATTATCACCTCTAAGAAAATTGACAGTAATTTAACAAAATAATTTAATGTATAGTTCAAATTCAAATTTCCTCAGTTGTTCCAAAAACATTCATGAATGTTTTTTTTTCAATCCAGAATCGAATCCAAGGTTCAGGTGTTGCATTTAGTTGCTATGTCTCTAGGCTTTTTTAATCTCTGTGCCTTTTTCCCCACTTGACACTAACATTTTGGAAGAATCAAGACTAGTTGTCTTATTGAATGATCCACATTCTGGGTCTTCCTGATTGTTTTTGCTTAATATTTTTGGGGAAGGAATGCTACATCAGTGATGCTGTTGGTGAAGGGTACCTTTTGAAGAGTAGAGGTGACTGAGCTTCTTTGGTTCTTTGAGATATTGCTCTAGACCAGGGGTTCTTTTAAAGATTTATTTTTATTGTTTTTGACAGAGAGAGAAAGAGATACAGAAACAGAGACAAAGAGAAGGGGGAGGGCCCAGAACAGTCTCCATAGTTGCACATCATTGGTTTTTCCACATAGTTTCATTTCACAGGTGGGCGCGGGGCTGCACAGGGCAGGAACTGGCTGGGGTCTCACCCTGGTGAGAACCAAACTGGAGGCACTCCCCAGTTCAGCATATGGGTCCGTATGGGCAGGGGCCGGGATTCGATCCTCAGTCCTGGGACTGCAAAGTGAGTACTTAACCCACTGAGCCATCTCGGCTTCCCCTAGACCAGGGGTTCTTAACTGAGGCCATGGTTAGGCTTCAGTCCTTGACATACACATGCCCCACACCTAAATTACATGCACATTTTCCTTTTATGTGCATTTCTCTAGGAGAGGCTTCTTGGCTCTTTCCAGATTCTCAAAGAGCTTCAAAACTCATAGAGGTTTAGAAACACTAGATCCATGAAATACCTGGATTCCAAGGATTCAAGAGAGTTTCTCTTATCTTGCCTTTCAGATGTTCAGAATGCCAGGAGTCCCTTACCAACTGGTACTATGAGAAGGATGGGAAGCTCTACTGCCAAAAGGACTACTGGGGGAAGTTTGGGGAGTTCTGCCATGGGTGCTCTCTGCTGATGACAGGGCCCGTCATGGTGAGTGAGTCCTTCCATCTCTGCCCTTCTTGATCATCAGAGTCCATTGAAAGTATCTCCAGTTCCCTATGGCCATGCATCCTCTGTTCTTTCCATCAGCCAAGGCCTTTCCCTTTATTTAATCATTTAAAAGATGTTTGTTGGTGAAGCCAGGATGGCTCAGTGTGTTAAGTGCTCGCCTTGCAACCCTGGGATCTGAGGATCAAGTCCCGGCCCTGGCTCATGCAGACCCATATGCTGAACTGGGGTGTGCTTCCCATGTGGGAGGCCCCCAGTTTGGTTCTCTCCAGGGCAAGCTTCCAATGTGGGAGGCTCCCAGTGGGGTAAACTTTCCATGTGGGAGGCCCCCGGTTTGGTCCTCAGATTGCGGGGGGAGCATGCCTCTCAGGCAGGAGGCCCGTGGTCCAGTTCCCACCCTGCACAACCCCCTGCCCATCTATGTAGAATGAAACCATGTTGAAAACTGATGATGTACAACTGTGGAGACTGTTCTAGGCCCTCCCCCTTCTCTCTGTCTCTGTCTCTCTCTCTCTATCTCTCTCTGTCAAAAACAAATAAACCTTTAAAAAAAAAAAAGATATTTGTTGAGCACCTATTAAGTGCCAGGTAAGATCCTTCCCTCAAAGACTTATCAGTCCAGTGTTGGGCATGGATGGCTAGGCAGGCAGGGAGACATAGTACAATGGGATGTAAGCCTTAAAGGAGCATTACAGGTTGAGAGGAGGAGATAACTAAATTGTGTTCACAAAATCACAAAGGGAGATTCTGGAACGTGCCGGCAGAGAGAAGTTCCACCTCCCTACCTGCTATAGACAAAGGGCTTGAAGCCTAGTCATAGACTGGCCAGCCCCGTGTTGAAGAAATTGGGAACCATTCTAATGGGAACGATTACTTCTGGGGACTTGTTCTCATGGCTGAGACCAAAACAGTTTTTTACAGTCTCAGAAATGATAAGGAGACACCAACCTGACACTTACTCTAGAAGCTCCAGTGCGGGAAGTGCAAAGGTACAGTATGATCAGGGGTCTGTAGATCCTTGGCCACAGGTAGCTTATCTACCCCTACCCTCACTGCGGCAACAGTGATGACTCACTTCCTTTATCTGTCCACCCATCTCCTACCTGCTCACAGGTGGCCGGGGAGTTTAAGTACCACCCAGAGTGCTTTGCCTGTATGAGCTGCAAGGTGATCATTGAAGATGGGGATGCATATGCCCTGGTGCAGCATGCCACCCTCTACTGGTAAGAACTTGGCCCTGTGTCCATCCTCCCCTATAGGATTGGCTGAGAGTGAGTAGCATGAGTTGGGCAGAAAGACTACTGGGGTATCAGAACTCTAGATCCCTATCACAGCAATGCTCTTAACCAGCTCTATAAGCAAAACAATTAACATCCTTCTGGCCTCTGTCCTTACCTGCTGTGAGAATAATGACCCTCTGCCTTGCAATCCTCCCAGAGGGAGAGAATGGCTGAAAGTATCCCATCTCAGAGAGGAATCCCAGAACATTAAAGGCAAAGGCCCTTTAGAGCACACTCAGTCCAACTGCCTTGGTCAGTGGTTGGCAAACTGGGGCTTGCGAGCTGCAGTTTGCCGACCACTGGCCTTGGTTGACAAAAGAAGTCAGGCTGAGGCCTAGAGAAGGGGAGGGGTAAGTTCTCACTGAGTCAAAGTCAGGGTTAAGAGAACCCATGGCATCTCAGCCCCAATCCCAACCCACTCCTGAGAACCTAGGCTTCTCATTCTGAGCAGCCAGCTGGATCATGGCAAGGAAAGTAATAGTGGGACTATGGGTACTATTGCTTGAAGCCACATGGTGCAATTGTTGGGGACTTCCAGATGGGGCTCCATGATCTTAGCCGCCTTTATGTTTCTCTCCCCAGTGGGAAGTGCCACAACGAGGTGGTGCTGGCACCCATGTTTGAGAGACTCTCCACAGAGTCTGTTCAGGACCAGCTGCCCTACTCCGTCACATACATCTCCATGCCAGCTACCACTGAGGGCAGGCGGGGCTTCTCTGTGTCTGTGGAGAGTGCCTGCTCCAACTACGCCACCACAGTGCAAGTAAAAGAGTAAGTATGTAGAGAACCGTGGAGCAGGGGTTCTTGAGCAGAGCCCATAGATGGTCCTCAAGGGGCTCAGAACTCCAAAGTCTTACGCAGAGCTCCCTTCATCCCCATCTCTGTAACCCAACCTGGGCCTTGGCACTTACTGTTCTTTCTGCCCACACTGCTTCCCACCAGATACTTAATGCTGGAGCTGCTCACCTTTCATGTGTCAAGTTTCAGATCATGTTTGCTCTTTGAAATTATCTGGCTTGATTATGTATATTCGTTTGCTTATCATCTGACCTCCCCACGAGTTCCTTCTGAAACTTAGCCTTGTTCAGTAGTATATGCCGCAGTCCCTGGAGCAGTGTCTGGCACATAGTAGGTATTCATTGATTATTGTTTTATTGGTTGAGTGAATGAACAGAGGAAGAAGAAGAAAGAAGTTAAGAATCCATCCTAGGTCCTTGCCAGAGACCAGGTGGAAAAAGAGTCTGTCTATCTCAATACAAGTAACGAGGCACCTTTGGCTGTCAACCCTATAAATACTGGGCATTTGGTGCTTGCAATATAGGTGAGAGGTATTAGAGTTGGGGAAGTCAGGAAAAGGTGAGTTCTGTTCTAAAGCCTATTAAATGAAAAGGGGAGGGAATTGTATTCAGGGCATAGGTGAGAGTCTGTGGTTGTGTCTGGTGTAGCTTGCTTTGGTGGTTGGAAGTAGCCAGAGAACGGATTGTTAAATCATGGAGGGCCTGGATTATGAAGATTTAGCAGGTGGTTTGATGGATTAAAGCAACAAAGTGACTCAACCAGGTTATCTTATTTAGAAGGATCACAGGTATGGAACTTGGTGGGAGGGGTTCAAGCCTAGAAATGTAGAGACCAGTTAGGAGGCTGTTGCAAAATGTTGGTCATTATGGTGATAGAGGCAGGATTCTCCAAGATGGTGAGGGTTGTGAGCAGTGAGGGAACTCTGATGGGCACGATAGTGTCCAAGTTTCTGGCTTAGGCCGCTGGATGAGTGGCCTTTCCCTGTGAGTGGCCTGGGTCTTAAGGGCCAGTAGGGACCTGATGAGCCTTCCTTGCACAGGTGAAATTGGTCAGGCACAATTTTAGAATGGCTTTATACTACCTCAACTCTTGTCTGGCCCAGGGTCAATCGGATGCACATCAGTCCCAACAACCGCAATGCCATCCATCCAGGGGACCGCATCCTAGAGATCAATGGGACTCCTGTTCGCACACTCCGAGTGGAAGAGGTAGAGTGTGTGTCCAGTCTGTTTTATGGGGTTGGGACATAGAACAGACCCTCTGGGAAATCAAGCTATGACCTTTTCCTTTTCCCACCCCTAGTCTGTTTCTTTGTCTTGACACTGAGCTGTGACCACTGGTGACTTCCTGTGTCACCCTGGCATCTTCCCCAGGCAGCAGGGATAGCTTCACAGATGGGGAAGCTGTTGCACTGTGGGGCTACTGGCAGCTGGAGGTCACTATTAGCCAACTTGAGCATTGGCCACACTGTACTTAGGTCATCTGGACTGATGGTGGGTTGCCTAGGGTGGGACAGCCTATGGAAGCCAACCTTATACTGTTCTTGGCCACAGGTAGAGGATGCAATTAGCCAGACCAGCCAGACGCTTCTGCTCTTGATTGAACATGATCCCGTCTCCCAACGCCTAGACCAGCTGCGGCTGGATGCACGGCTCTCTCCCCACATGCAGAATGCTGGACACACCCTCAATACCCTGGACACCAAGGAGAATCTGGAAGGGACACTAAGGAGACGCTCTCTGAGGTGCCACCTTTGACCCTAGTTCTGTGCTGTCCCATGCCTAGCCCTCTGATGAAGCGGAGCTGGTTTTCAGAAGCCAGCAGAGTTAGGAAGGGAACCAGCTGGCCAAGGACAGGCTATAAGAATTGTGCTGACCCAGCTCCCCCAATGGAGATCACACTTCATATCCAGGATCTGTGTGTGACCTGACCCAGCTGTCTGCCAGGTTTCCTTAGAAACCAGCAGGTCAGACTCTGTCCACTGAACTCCTAAGCTGGACAGGAGGCAGTGATACTAACCCCCAAAGGGCAACATGCCCTGTGAGGGAAGCATGGGGCTCAGTCTGGGGTAGGGGCACAGATAGGGTTAATAAGTATAAATAGGGACGTGGAAAACATCCAAGAGATAAATGCAAGTTATTTTAGATTTGAAAGACCAATAGCTGAACCCTCAAGGTCTGTGGAGAGGGAGCAGGCACCAGGTAGGGGGACTAAAAGAACAGGATATTAGAGCAGCAGTCCCCTACCTTTTTGGCACCAGGGACCAGTTGTGTGGAAGACAGTTTTTCTCCATGGGTAGTGGGTGTGGGGATGTGCATTTGCAGTTCACAGTAGGGTTCTCATTCCTATGAGAATCTAATGCCGCCACTGATCTGACGGGGGTGGAGCTCAGGCAGTTATGCAAGTGTTGGGGAGCAGCTATAAATACAGATGAGGCTTCACTGGCTTGTTCACTTGCCTGCTGCTTACCTCCTGCTGTGTGACCTGGTTCTTAATAGGCCATGGAACAGTATCAGTCCATGGCCTGGGGGTTGGGGACCCCTGGTCTAGAGCACTGGTTCTCTAGGCAAACACACCTGTATGATGCCTTTGAGCTGAGCTCCCTCCTCCCTTCACAAATCACTTCATCTTTTCTAACCTTTTTCTGCATCTGTAAAGTGGAATTGCAAGGTAAAGATGGCTGTCTCATCACTTATGCAAGGGTTCAGTATGGGAAAAGATGCAAAGTAGTAGCACAGTGCCATCATAGGTCAGCACTCAGTGTTGTTAGTATCACTAAGAATCAGGTTCTTTATCTGCCCCTCTGACCAAATAGACTAATCATAATCACTCAGGGTCCTCTTGGCTGGCATCTCCTGGAAATAGGGCCCTCCCCACAGGTAGCTCCTGCCACTCCTGTGTTTCCTCTTTGCCTCAGTCAGCGTGAGTGAGCTGGTGGAGGCAAGGCTCCAGAGGTCAGAGAAGGCCTGGGAACACATGGCATGGAAGAGGGAAGATGTGGGTAGTGGTGGCCAGAGAGCTCATCAGATATCTGGAGGGCTGTCATGCAAGAGAGGGGACAGCTCTTTAGGCACACTTGGCAGGACACAGAGCAGAAGAACAAGGGCTGGGAGACTGCAGGCAGTTCTTTCCAGGTTGCCCGAGTGAAACAGGAGCATGCCCAGAGAGAAGATTAAGGGATTGCAGTCCACCAGCAGTGCTATGGACTTCAGCCATCTTTTCCCTTCAGGGAGTCAAAATCATAGCCATCAACCATTATTATTACTGGATGCTTTTAAAAATGTAAACATACTAGATATATTGCTATAAAAATTATACATGCTTGTTATTTTAAAGTTCGGGAAATGTAGACAGGTACATAGACATACAAAATATCCAATATCCCGCTTGGTCATTTTTTGGATAGCAATAGGCTGTCACTCTGACCCAGTTAGTGCCTTGAATCAAGGAGACATGGAAGGTGGAGTATCTTTTTACAGTTCTGTCATGTGTTGAGCATTATAAGCCAGTAGCATCTGACTGACATGAGTCCCCCTCCCCGATCATAGCATCTGAACTACCGACATTGAAATGGATGGGGTGGCCCTGAGGTTCCTGCTCCTAGGGTTTTCTGGTGGGTCTCTGAGGACTATGCTATCCTTACCTCCATTTGTCCTCATCTTCAGGCGCAGTAACAGCATTTCCAAGTCCCCTGGCCCCAGCTCTCCAAAGGAGCCCCTGCTGTTCAGCCGTGATATCAGCCGCTCAGAATCCCTTCGTTGTTCCAGCAGCTACTCCCAGCAAATCTTCCGGCCATGTGACCTGATCCATGGGGAGGTCCTGGGGAAGGGCTTCTTTGGGCAGGCCATCAAGGTAAGCATAGGCTGTAACTGCTCTGCTCCTCTGCCCTGCATCCCTCTCTGACCTTCTTTCAGGGAGTTCTTATCACATGGTTGTACCCTATACCCTATAGGACACTAGGCCCCCTTTCTGGCTACAGGTGATGGTGTGAGGGCTGTCCCCTGCCCTCAGGCCACCTAAGGGCAGCATTGCTGTTACAGTGAGCTTAGTGAACCTGGAGACCTGGGTTGGAATGAGCTGTGCCCATGGCCCTGCCACCTCTAGTCAGTGGGTGTTTTTAGGTGCCCAGAGGCCTCAGTGCTAGGCATGCTACAGGGAACACACAGGGAAATGGCTCCTGACTCCTTGATGAACAATCTTGGGTACTAACTTCTCTTTCTTTCTCTCTTCTTTCTCCTCTACTGAGAGCTGGGAGGGGGGTTCAGGTAAGCCATGAGTCTCAGCTTTTGGGGCATTGAGGCTGGAGAGGTCACCCCTGGCACACCCAGCTCCCTGGCGCATGTCTGTGACACTGACCTTCCAACCCCCAGACTTCTGTATACCCAAGGGACTCACTCCCGTGTCAGATGATCAAAGCCCCTGCTTGGCTTGAAAGCAGCCCCGCCTGCCTTCTTCCACACTTCCCTTTTCTGGATTCTTACCTCTCTGTGCATGCCCAGCTGTCCAGGGAAGAAGGTTTGCTTCCTTCTGTGACCCTTGTTGCCCAGTGTAATATCTTCTACACGTGAACTCTATCCATCTGATCTGGCTCAATGTGCCCTCCCAGGAATGGGATAGCCAGATGCATAGACTTTTGCACATTTCTCCAGACCTGCCCCTGGTCTCTGCACTCAACAGTCGCCCTCCTTGTAGGTGACACACAAAGCCACAGGCAAAGTGATGGTCATGAAGGAGTTAATTCGGTGTGATGAGGAAACACAGAAGACTTTTCTGACTGAGGTAAGAAAGTGGGGTGGTGTTGGGAGTTTGTTGTTACTGTTGGATGAAGGAAGATCTTATTAAGTAATGGTTTTGAGAGGAAACTTAGTTTGGGATCATTTTCTTTTTATTTATTTATTTATTTATTTACTTATTTTTTGACAGAGAGAGAGAGAGAGATACAGAGACAGAGACAGAGAGAACTGAACTGGGGGAACTCCCCAGTTCAGCATATGGTTCCGCATGGGCCGGGGCCGGGCCCGGGATTCGATCCTCGGTCCCCAGCGCTGCAAAGTGAGCGCTTAACCCACTGAGCCATCCCGGCTTCCCCTGGGATCATTTTCTTAAAGTCTGAGCAGGAAAGTGTACTAGAGGAATGTCCCTGCCCGTCTGAATTACAGCATTATTATTAGCTCCATGAACACCTACTAAAGACATTGTGAGCTGGGTACAAGGGATGCAGTAACAAATGAGGTGTGGTTCAGAGGCACTCACAGATACGGGGTGATGAACACGAAAACAGATCAATCTAGTTCAACTAGGTACCATAATCACCACCTAAACACCTTGCAAAGGGAGTCTGGAGTGGGGGCCCCCAGAGAACTGACACCCTTTGAGCATTTCCACAATTTTTACCGCTTCCCTTGTTGCTCCATTAATTCAGCTGGGTACACCTGTGGTCCAGCTGCTGCCCTCCAGGCCTTTGTTTCACTCTTGGACCATCCCACTCCAACACCTCCCCCATACACTTCCTAGAAAGGCCTGTGGGGCCCTGCCCATTCTTATGACGTGTTCTTTCCTGTCACATAGATAGGAGGTAGGAGGTATAGGTCACATTGGCCAGGCTGACCCTCTGGAGGAAAAGGGGGAAGTAACCACCTGCCTTCTTTGCCCCCCCCCCCCCCAGGTAAAAGTGATGCGCAGCCTGGACCACCCCAACGTGCTCAAGTTCATCGGCGTGCTGTACAAGGACAAGAAGCTAAACCTCTTAACGGAGTACATTGAGGGTGGAACGCTGAAGGACTTCGTACGCAGTGTGGTGGGTATACCATTCCCATAGTCCCCAAGAGCCTTGTGGGATTGTCATTTGGACCTGGAACCATGATGGCCAGAGAGACTTGCTGCTTTGTGTGCAAAGGGCCATGATGAGAGGGACTGGGCACAGGCAGGGAGGGTTCACTGGCAGATCGTGTGGACCTGTGGAGCCTGGACCACAAGTGGGACAGGGCCCAACTGCCTCTGATGGACATTCCCTCATCTTGCAGGACCCGTTCCCCTGGCAGCAGAAGGTCAGGTTTGCCAAAGGCATCGCCTCTGGAATGGTGAGTCTTGGCAATAACCTTGCCAGCAGGTTTGCAGGGGATGGGGAGTCAGGATTGCAGGCGGGCATTGAAAAGCAGAGACTCCATCCTGGGAAGTTTGTGTGTATGGGGTCATTCAGCAGCTATATACTGACCTATTCTCTGTGCCAGTGAAATTGACCCCAGATGGCTGTTCACAGCTCACAACCCTACTCTCAATCCAAATCTTCAAAGGAAAACAGGGCATGGGCGATGCAAACTGGAGAAGCAAACTAGCCCAAGGTGGCCTGACTTTGCTGTCACAGAGTTGTTCAGGTGTTCTGGGCCCTAAGCTTTGAGCTAGCAAAGAACTTTGCTGCCTAGGAAATCTGAGAAGGGAGAAATGCATTCTACTTGAGCCCTGAAGGATGAGTCAGAATTGAATAAAAGTTCCTCTTGGTAGAGAGGCCCCAAGGTTGAGATGACAGCAGCAAAGACTGGAAGGAGAGAGGAGGAAATAGTCTCCTTTATCTGGGAAAGAATGGTACCAATGACAGCAATAATAAGTGACAATTGCTGAGTGCTTTTCTGTATGCCAGGCGCGAGCTGAGAGACTAACATGTATGTGCATGTTTATTCCTCACAACAACCCTGGTTTGTAGATGAGAAGCTGAGGCTAGAAAGGGACAAAGCTAGGAGCTTGGCTAGTCATTCCTAAGGTTTTAATCACTGTTCTTCATGTGTGTTTCATGAAGATAACATTAGTCTGGGAGAACATAAGGTCTCTGTGTTTCAAGCTAACAAGTCTGGACTTTTATTTAGGAAGTCAAAAAGACATGTAAAAGATTTTTAAGCAAGTAAGTTTTATGGACAGAGCTGTTCTTTTTTGCAAATGAGTCTGGTGGCTGGGGTGGAGTTGGGACAACTCCAGACAAGAAAGCTTGGGATGCTGGGCTAATGAAACATTTCAGGTTTCTGAATTAAAGTATGGCTGGGGCAACAGAAGATTGGGAGGCAGGGTGGAGTCAGAATGGAGAGACAGGTTGGCAGTGAGGGAACAGAGGTCGTGGGAGGAGGAGTTGGGGTGGCTTGAGGTACCTAGAAGAATGGTGGTGACTTTTGGTGTTGGCAGTAATGGTAGGGAAGCAGGTTTGGGAAGAACTAGGATAGGTTCCTGCTAAGGCTGAAATGTGGTTGGTGGGGGGTCAGTGCATGAGTAAAAAAGGCTTTGAGAAAGGCTAACATTGAGGAGACTAGAAGGAAAAAGGCACACAGGAGTCTTAGGCAGGTAGTTTAGGAGAGGTGTGGACAACATTTGAAGAGGGTATGGGCAGGCCACAAGCTACAGCAATTCAGGAAGAGCTCCCTGGGTGTGAGGGCAACTCCAGGAACCTAGGGAATGGAAAGCAGTATTGCAGAAGGCTGGGGAGAGGGGTAGTGGCTTCAGAGAGTGACAAGAGCCAGAGATGGAGACCTGGAGGTGGGAAATAGCAAATAGACCTGTTCAGAAACACTTGGGTAGGAAGAAGGAGAGGTTAAAGTGTAGAAAGGTAGGAGGGTGCCAAGTCTTGGGGGTGGGGTGGGGTGGATATCGAATACAGAGCCATCTGGACCAGAAAGAGGTTGCTTCTTCCCCTATCACAGGCAAGAAGGATTTAGGATGACTGAAGCTAGATATTCTGGGGTGAGGGGGCCAGGAGAAGTATCTGAGGGTACTTACTCCAGCTGGCCTGGATCTAAGTAAATGGGTAGAAGGAATGGGGACATGCAAGGGCCTGGGGCTGGTAGCATTGGGGACTTTAAGAGCAAGCAGGAAGATGAAGCCTGAGGGGCCTTTGGCTTTTTGTCAGTGTTGGGACAAGGGAATCATAGCGGGAGGGCCTGGGCTTTGGAGTCCAGGTTGGATTCTGAAGCTGGGTGAGGATGGCCTGGAGAAGAGCAGGTTCTATGGCCCCAAATCCAGAGTCCATGCCTGGTTAATTTACTGGCAATTGACCTCATTCATACTTCTGTTCCAGGCTTATTTGCACTCCATGTGCATCATCCACCGAGATTTGAACTCACACAACTGCCTCATCAAGCTGGTATGTTTCACTACTCTAGGCTTCCCCAGGGCCAGCCCTTCTTGTCACAAAGGAGACTGACCTTCCCCTCTTGCTTTAAACCAAAAGTAATTGCTAGGACTCCTATCTTGCCCTTCCTGCTACCTCCAATGCCCTCTCTCTTCTAGGGTAGGGGTCTCCAACTCTCAGGCCATACCAGTTTGTGGCCTGTTAGGAACTATGCCACACAGCACGACGTGTGAGAGGTGGGCAAGTGAGTAAAGCTTCATCTGTATTTACAGCTGCTTCCCCTCCCTCACTTTACCCCTTGAGTTCTGCCTCCTGTCAGATCACCAATGGCATTAGATTCTCATAGAAGCACAAACACTATTGTAAACTACACATGTGAGGGATCTAAGTTGTGCACTCTATGAGAAGAATCTAATGCCTAATCTGAGGTGGAACTGAGGCAGTGATGCACTGGGGAATGGCTGCAAACACAGATCAACATTAGCAGAGAAGTTTGACTGCACAGAGATCATAATAAGCTGCTTGCAGATTCATATCAAAATCCTGTCAGTGAGTGGTAAGTGACAGTTAAGTTGCATCTGGCATTAGAATCATCCTGAAACCATACCCCCAGTCTGTAGAAAAATTCTCCCATGAAACTGGTCCCTGGTGACAAAAAGGTTAGGAACTGCTGTTTTAGGGACTCCCAGACACACACAGACACAATTCTACCTCCTTCTAGTAGCAGCCTTGGAAATCCTTTAGTTAGAAGGGACTTCAGAAGTTTTTAACTGTATATAGAGCCCTCTCAGTTTTCCTGGTTTTGTCCTATGATGGTCCTGTAAAGCAGCTCATGGCAGACTCCATCTTATAGCTGTGATACCTGAAGCCACAGAGCTAGTAAATTTAGTGACGGGACTGGGGCCAGCATTTCTTCCACTGGCCAGTAGGCTCTGGTTGTTACAATGTTATTTTTCCTGCTGACTTGCTATCTGGCTTCCTGGGTGTCCACTAACTGGCCCTGGCTCCACCCTCTGGACCCATACCAAACATTCTTAGTCTGTTCTCCACATGACTTTCCCATAGCAATTTGAAGAGTTTATCTCCCCGCAAGTCCCCACTGACTGCCTCCACCTTACCTTTTTCTATCTTATCCTGGTTCTATACATGGCCTTAAATCTTTTAGGGAATAAGGCAGGATGGGGAACAAACAAAACAAAAGAAACCCACGGCTCTGCCCCTGAGTTCCACTCTCCAGGTCCCAGGTCCTTACCTTTCCAAGCTCCAGGGGCTCTGCTATTAATGCACCAGGTCAGGGGAATCTGCTCTGCACCAATACCAGATTGTTAGAAAACAAATGCAAAGCCTCGTCTGCCAGAGAGCTTTGGCTATGACTCCTTGCTACACCCTTTCTCCCCTTCTCAATGGCTTCTCTTGGAAATGTCCCCACTAAGTCCTGACATGGTCCTTGTCCTACCAGGACAAGACTGTGGTGGTAGCAGACTTTGGGCTGTCACGGCTTATAGTTGAGGAGAGGAAAAAGCCCCCAGTGGAAAAGGCCACCACCAAGAAACGTACCCTGCGCAAGAATGACCGTAAGAAGCGCTACACTGTGGTGGGAAACCCCTACTGGATGGCCCCTGAGATGCTGAATGGTGAGTCCTGATGCCCTGAAGGGGACATGCCCCCAGAGGGGAGTTGGGGGCCACATCTTGCAGTAGAACCCTGGTAGCTTCAGGGGATACATATGAAGTATAAGGCCAAATACCCAGAGCTGAAGGCTATATGGTTATTATCCCTTGACAGACTGGGCCTCAGACTCCTCCTCCCTGAGCTGATGCCTCCCAGCTGGTCAGTGTTCCTGGTTAGTACACCCTCCTGGGCTTCAGGTGAGGCCTGGCTGGCTTCTGTGCCCCAGGGATATGTGAGAGCTCAGGCTATTGCCTGAGTGTTTTATCCTCTTCTCTCTCAGTGCTGAAGTGTGCTGCCCCCTTGTGGATAATGCTCAAACCAGCCAGAGATCCTAGCTGGGATTCTTAAAATGCACAGGGTTGTGAGGCCTCAGAAATGGCCTAATAAAATCCTTTTTGGAATCTGAGACCCAGAGAAATTCATTGGTTTGCTCAGGAGCACACACCTGGCTAATGACAGTGTCCAGATGAACCCTGATCCAGTTCTTTCATTGTCCCATGCAGTTTCATCATGGGCAGTGTTGTTTCATAAGATCTTTCCAAGGCAGCCCATTCAGGGTTGAGGACAGGTAGTTTCCTAGGAAGCCTTTGGGGCATCTCCACATACAACTTACTCTAGTTTTGGTTTTTGGCTGTGGCCTGGCTTGTCCTTAGACTCACTGCAGAATAGATAAGGGGCCAAACCTAACAGACTGCTCCTCTGTGTTCCCTAAGGAAAGAGCTACGATGAGACGGTGGATGTCTTCTCTTTTGGGATCGTCCTCTGTGAGGTGAGCTCTGGCACATAGGCAAGACCTAAGGCAGTAGGCCTAGCCAGTTCTGCCCTGCCTCAGAACTGGGGCTCCTCCTAAGGATGAGTAATTCACCATAAAATCAGCACAAGAGTGGGGTTGTACAGTTTATCACACATCTTTTGACATATTCGAGTCTCATTGGTCCCATGAAAAGGACAGGGGAGGGTTTTTCAGGTGAGGAAGCAGGCTTAGAAAGGGGCAATGGCTTACTCTTAGTTACATGGCCAGTAAGGAGCAGGTGAGACTTAGAACTCCACTTAGGAAAGGCAGGAGGTTGTTCATGTGGCTGTCCATCTAGCTTTTGGGCCAGATGCAACCTCCTCCTTCCAGGCGCTGGTGGTGCCTCTGCCCTCAGCCTAGAAGTGGAAGTAGCCCCTCTAGGGAGTACCAATCCATCTAGCACAGTGCTTGGTACTGTGGTGTACAGAGTGAGTCTTGGAGAGATTCATGCCCTTAGGAGCTTAGCTCAGTCTATCTTGGTTAAACACATACATTCAAAGGCTTCTGTGATTCCTACAAGGCAGTAAGTGATAGAAGAGAGATAGGGGCGGTTGGAATAATGGAGGATGGTCCTTTCGAAATTTGTTTTCTTTAATAGAGATCAATTGAGCATTTGTGTATAAAGCACTAGGCTGACACCAAGGGGTTTCAGACATGAATCCGACCCAGTACCTCACTTCACAGAATCTGAACTCTGGCAGGGGATATGGCAGGGTGGGATATATGGAAGCTGCCCCCTTCAGATTTGGAACATTGTGCTTCTGCTGCAGTGAGGCCTCTTCTAAACTCTCTTGAGTAACCAGACTCTCAGTTGAAAGATAAGTCTAAGTTAACAAGATTTTGAGAGATGGGGTTTGGAGCATCTCTCTAACATTGGGTTTTATCTCCCTCTTCTGCCCATCCTTCCTGTCCATGAACCAGCACCCCTCTTCCCTGCTATGGCCACACCCTCAATTGTCCATTCTTGACCAGCCATCTTCTTACCTACAGATAATCGGGCAGGTGTATGCAGATCCTGATTGCTTACCCCGAACACTGGACTTTGGCCTCAATGTGAAGCTTTTCTGGGAGAAGTTTGTCCCCACAGACTGCCCCCCAGCCTTCTTCCCCCTGGCTGTCATCTGTTGCAAACTGGAGCCTGAGAGCAGGTTGGTATCATACCCCTTCCCCACAGCTCACAAGGTCCTGGGATGTTTGTTCCAGCCTTCAGTCATCCCCAAGCCTTTCCCAGGCACAGAGGAGGGGCAAAAGCCTTGAGCTCAACCACTGAAGGCACCTGACAACTCTTGACATGCCAGGTGGAAGGTTGGTGGGAGACAAGGGCATGGTACCAAGTGACTTGGGTATAACACAGAGATGCAGCCATTAAAAGAAATTTTAAGAGAAGAAAACTCACCCAAACCTTTACCATTCCAACAGAATAAATGTCTTCATGTATTCATATTCCCCTGTCCATGTCCACACACACATTTTTTTTTAGCGTTATGATCTCAAATAGAGAAATTTTATATTTTGCCCTGCATTTTCCTTTTTTAAAGATATTTTGTTTTTGACAGAGAGAAAAGGGGGAATGAAACTATGTCGAAAAATTAATGATGTATAACTATGGAGACTGCTCTTGGTTCTCTCCCTTTTCTCTGTCTCTGTCAAAAAACAAAAAAATAAATCTTTAAAACAAAATCAAGTTTTTTGTTTTTAATTTTATTTATTTATTTTTATTTTTGACAGAGAGAAAGATACAGAGACAGAGAGAGAACCAAACTGGGCGAGCTCCCAGTTCAGCACATGGGTCCGCACAGGCCGGGGCCGGGATTCAATCCCTGGTCCCCGGCGCTGCAAAGTGAGCGCTTAACCCACTGAGCCATCCGGCTTCCCCTCAAGTTTCTTTTAACCATTTATTTTTATTGATTTTTGACAGAGAAACAGAGACAGACAGAAAGAAGGGGGAGGGCCCAGAACAGTCTCCATAGTTGACATTAGTTTTCCATATAGTTTCACTCCACACGCGGGCACGGGGCTGTGCAGGGCAGGAACTGGGCCGGGAGCCTCCCGCATAGGCCCTGGCAAGAACTGAACTGGGGGCACACCCCAGTTCATGTGGGTCAGCATGGGCTGGGGCCAGGATACAATCCTTGGTCCCCGGGGCTTCAAAGTAAGCGCTTAACCCGCTGAGCCATCCCAGCTTTCCCAAGTTTCTTTTAAAAAACAAATTCAAACATTACCAAAATATATAGCATAGGAAGTATACTTCTTCTTTAATGTCCTAACCAATGTGCCCCTCAACCCTCTCCTCGTTCCCCAACTCCATCCCCACAAGGTAACCAACCAAGTTAGCACATAACCTTTATTTATTTTATTTTTTTAAGATTTATTTTACTATTTTTTGACAGAGACAGAGAGAAGTGGGAGGGCCCAGAGCAGTCTCCATAGTTATACATCATCAGTTTTTGACGGATTTGTTCCACACAGGTGGGCGGGGCGTACAGGGCAGGAGCTGGGCCAGGGGACCTCCCACATTGGGAAGCTTGCCCCAGTGAGAACCGAATTGAGAGCACACCTCAGTTCAGCATATGGGTCCACATGGGCCAGGGCTGGGATTCAATCCTCGGACCCCAGGGCTGCAAAGTGAGCGCTTAACCCACTGAACTATCACGGCTTTCCCCACCTTTATTTTAAAATGATTTCCAAGGGTCCCGTGTAGTGTCCAGACTGGCTGGTGGGAACTATTTATTTTATTGCTTCATGGACAAAAGGACTGCAGTCCTTCAGTCACACCAGAGTAAGAGCATAAGGAAAAAATGTGAAGCTACATAATATTTGCTAAAATTAATAGCCCTTCTCAGCCATTGTAAATGTCTGTCCTTAGTTCTTTCAACAGTATATAATGAGTCCCTGCCATGTGCTGGATACTATCCTAAGTACTTGGGATACGTCAGTGAACACAGGTGCCTGCCCTCCTGGAACTCACATTCTATAGTAAGGAAAGGTGATAAATAATAGATATAATAAACTATTGAATATAAGAAAGTGACAAATGCTATTAAAAAAATGTAAAGCTGCGGAAAGAGGATTGTTTAAGGTACGATTAATTGTAATTTTAAATATGGTGATCAGAGTAGACTGAGAAGGTGACAGTATGTTTAAGCAAAAACATGGATGAGGCAGAGGAGTAAGCCTCATGTGTCTTAGGATTCCAGGGCACCTAAGGCTACTTCCACAGCACTTAGGAGCCTAGTGTTTGCTTTTTCTGAGGGTTGAACAGTGAGTCTATGAAATGCTCCTTTGGGCAGATCCATTGATGTGGAGACAGTGTAAGGACTCAAAGGATCTTTTAAAAGGCACTTTTGATGCTTGCCATTTTCTCCATAGGAGGAGCTTTTTTCTCCCAGACTTTTCTTTTTGTGAACTACCTCCTGGAGCCAGGCCAGCATTCTCAGTGTTATCTCTGATCTTTATAGCAGCCCTATACAGTAGCAATAACATCTTATCCCCATTTCCCACAGAAGTACAAGATTAAGGGCCTTGCCCGAGGTCATACAACTAGGAAGTAGTTGAGCCATAGGCCTGGGTCCCTTCTGTACCACCCCATGGCCCTGGTCATATTTCACCTGCCTCCAACTCACCCCTCTTCTTTCTAGACCGGCATTCTCAAAACTGGAGGACTCATTTGAGGCACTCTCCCTGTACCTGGGGGAGCTGGGCATCCCACTGCCTGCAGAGCTGGAGGAGCTGGACCACACTGTGAGCATGCAGTATGGACTGACCCGGGACTCGCCCCCCTAGCGCTGGCCCAGCCCCCTGCAGGGGGGCATTCCACAGCCAACACTGCCCCCTCTGCGCCCCATCCCTGCTGTGGGCAGCGCCGTCCGGGCTTCCTGTGGATTGGCGGTTTGTTTAGAAGCAGAACAAGCCATCGCTACTACCTCCCCAGGAGGCGAGCGGATGCAGCACCAGGGAAATGCATCTCTGCACATTTGGGGGCCTGGTTACTGTCTGTAAATCCAACACTTGCCTGAAAGCTGTGAAGGAAAAAAAAAAAAACCTGGCCCCTGGGACAGGAGGAATCTGTTATTCGTGACCACTTGGGAACTCCCTGGCAGTGGGGTTCTGGGAGGCTCTTGCTTACACTAATCAGCGTGATCTGGACCTGCTGGGCAGGATTCCAGGGTGAACCTGCCTGTAGGCTCTGAAGTCTGGTCCATCTGGGGACAGGAGGACTTAAGTGGGATGTGGATGAGAGAAAGACTGGTGGCCAGGTAGCAATCCAAGGATGTGAAATGACAGTGGTGCTCCCACACTTCCACTCCATGTCCCACCCTCTCCTGGGGCAGGGGTTGAGGGAGTAAATTTTGAAGAGTCCCTTAGTTTGTGGTGAAACTGACCAGGAGTCAGAGGGAGGGCTGGTTTTTGTTCACTTTCCAGGCCACATCAATGTGAGGGGGAGCTTCCTCCTCATGTTTTCAAACTGTACTGCTGGAAACTGGCTGAGAACTTCTGGGTGGCATCCTTCCTGCCTGCATCAAGAAGTCACCCACAGTGCAAGAAGAGGCTGGGGGCAGAAGGAGGCCCTACCTCTAGAAAGTCCGTAACTTGGCTGCTGTCATTCATACCCTGGTGAACACCTCAGTCAGAAGCCCAAGACACTTTTTCTAGAGCTAGATGGGTTCTGGGGGGCAGTGGCTTGTCACAGGCCCAGTGTATGAGGCTAGGGGGGGTGGGACTCTCAGCAACCTTTTGACCTTGTGGCAGTCATTGCTCATCCTTCGTGCCCAACACAGGCACCAATTTGAGTGGGAAGAAGTGGCAGTCCCAGAGCTTAAAGACAGCTCCCTGAGCTGAGCCCATCTGGCTTCTACTTCCTGTTGTGTGGCCCAGCTCACTGGTTCCTGGGCTGCATTCTCCTGAGCCATAACCATGGGTACTTAAAAGCCCTGGGAGCAGCCTCCACCACGGCTTCCAGAGCTCCAGGGACTCAAATAGATTTTCCTCCTCAGTATCTGTGAGCTTGCGCCATATTTAACAAATTGGGCTTGGGTTTGGGGTATTACTACAATGTGTGGTGGTTGTATTGGGGGTGGGAGGGAGGAGGTGGGTGGGACTGATTCAAGAGAGTGGTTGCTGTTAATACTATTTTGTTGTATCTATTGGGTGACATGTGAAATAATGTTTATAGACCTGATCAGTTGTGGGATTAGATGTCATCTCTGGGTATGCTATAATATAGGCCATACTTACACGTGGAGTGTGCAAACTTGTGGGGTTGAGCCCTGGGCTCCCAGCAGCAATAAGGTCAGCATTTGTATGGCTGGTTATGGCTCAACTGTCCCCAGCAAGTGTGAGTGGTAGGTCCAAGCTGGGCCATTGAGCAAACCAAATAAATTAAGCAGTTAATGTAACAAGATAACTAAGAGTGTGACTTGGGGCCTGCCTCAGGGAGATGCATGTGGAAGGTCTGCTAGTCTGTTTGCTCCCTTCTAGAGGAATGCTACTGGCCACTTTCAGGGCCAGGCCACATGACTCCCCATGGCAAGGAGTTCTTATGTTCCCTAACTATAATCCCCGTTCCTTTTGTAGACACCAACCTGCTCAGAACGTGTACACCTGACCTGAGGCAGCCCAGTCCTCAGAGCAAGTCTTGACTCCCACCTGCTGGCTGAGTCGCTCCTTTGGAGCCCTACAATCCCACCCTCTAATAACGTACTCTTAAAGCCTGAATATCCTAGAGTTCTACCTGCAGGGCTGGGTGCCACCTTCATATTGGGAAGAAATGAATGCAAGTCACCCCCATCCCTAGTGCTTGTGAGAGGGAAAGGCCCAGTTCTTGCTTCTGCATATGGAGGGATGACCATTGGGCAGGATGATGTCATCTGGTTAGTTGGATCCTGAGCACAATATACCCAAAGGTGACTTCTAAAGTTTGTGGAGGGGAAAGCCGGGACGGCTCAGCGGGTTGAGCGCTCGCTTTGAGGCCACAAGGACCGAGGATCGAGTCCTGGCTCCGGCCCAGGCAGGACCCACATGCTGAACTGGGGAGTTCCCACAGTTCGGTTCTCTAGCTGTCTCTGTCTCTGTCTCTATCTGTCAAAAGTAAAATAGAAATAAATATGCACTGAAGATAAAATAATTATTCTCTATAAATATAAAAAAAGATATAAAGTTTGTGGAGTCCCACCTTAAGGGCAGAATCTGGTTCCTGGAATTTAGAACAGTGTCTGGATATGGACAGAGGTCACCCTGGGTGTTCCTAGAGACAGACCCTGTTGCTAAAGTCCCCTGCTAAAGTCCAACACGCCTATTGGTCGCTGCTTCTGGAACCCTAGGAGTCACCTCCACTGGGAACTTCCTCAGCCAGGTTGCTCCCAGGACCCCAAGGACCCAAATCCCTCTGCATACACATCTCTCCTTGCTGCTGCAGCACCACCACCCACCATCCATTTCCAGCTCTAGCCAAGAGCTGCCTGGATGTTATTTTAAGTACTCACACCTCTGAATGCTGAGGGGAAGAGGAATTGCAGTGACCAACCTCCCACTCAGGCCCACACACCCATCTTTCCTGCAGCTTCAACCTGAAAGATTCCTGGTGATGACAGAATATGGAAGGTGCAGTTAACCAACCACTCAACTGTTGCTACATGTAGGTTACAGGGCCAGAGTAAGCCAGAACTTGCCACACAGGTTTTGACAAGGTAACCCAAAGCTTCCCAAATTATGGACGGAGTATTCCTAGCACCCCAGAAAACTTGGCAATATGGAGTCTTTTTATTTATTTATGTAAATCAAATGCAGAGCAACTTCCTGCATTTTATATGCAGGTTTCAGAATGAGGTATATAAAACATGGACACAGAAATGCTTTTATAGAAAAGTAGAAACCAGTAATGTTCTCTTCAGTATCACTGATTACAAGGGACCCCCTGAGGCATAGGTCCCCTCAACAAACCACCCCTAGGAACAGCCTGCTAAAGAGAATGGGCTCCACTAACCCCCGCCCATGTGGCAGTGGAAGGGCTCTGGGAAGGAAGCTCTGCATAGGGAGCACTGCTAAGGCCTCCAAGTTGGGCATCAGGACCTGGAGGCCCTGCTGAGCCACTGGCACAGTGCAGCAGTGCCACAGAAAAACATTCTCTTGGCCACGACAGTAGCTTGCTCTATGGCTTTGGGTGTCACTTTTCCCCTGTGGGCCCCTGTGTCCAAGAGGCTTGAGGAACCCTGAGGTCCCTTCCAATGGTTCTATGACTACAAGTTAGGGGTTGTGACCCTAGTCTCAGTGCCCCACTAGAAGGCACAGGCCTAGAAGCCACAGCGCCACCTGCAAACTAAAGTCACTACAGGGGCAAAGCCCTGAAGCACTTTATTACCATGCCTCTAAGCTGTTTCCAAGCTAACCTTTCAGAAGCAGCTCACAAGGCCCCACAGTATAATTCCCCCAGAGGTCATTGTCCACCCTGAGGAGACAGTGGAGCACCCCAGGTCCACTTTAGGTCCTGTGGCATAAGGCAGTCACGGATCCTTTTCTACCCTCTTCCCAAGTGGAATGTTCAGTGCAATTCTTCCATTTCTTTCCTTCCAAAACAGGAAGAGTCCCTGGCCCATTCCCAGGCCCCGCCCACTATTGTCAAGGCACATCATTGCCAGCTAGCAGCCCCCAGCCTAGATCCCCTTCTCAAGCCAGTTTTGACTTTTATACAAACTCATTTCCCTTTCTCAGAGGTCAGTTGGGAGTTCCATCCCAAATATTTAAAAAACTAAATATATTTTTTAAATGCCTCTCAATCTGCATGACCTGAACTATGAATAACAGTATGCGCCACTCAAGCCCACAAAAAAACAAATGGAAAGGCAGATGCCAAGGCCACCTTAGATAATAAAGCACAGAGGAGCCTGAGGGAGCTCCCTTGTCTATCCCTGATTCAGTTCCGGGGCACAGGCAATGTTTGGAAGCCCTTGTCAGCAGCACTGCTGTGGGGGCTGCAACTTGTCTCCCTCCATTCACAGCAAAATCCTGCTCCAAGGGATGCAGAAAGCATTGGTAGGACCCTACCCAGACGCACCCTCAGCCCACAGCTCCACCTGTTTATGATTCACCAAAAAAAAAAAAAAAAAATGGGGGGAGGGTTTTAACCACAACAAAAAGTGTAGATCCTCCCAGCTGTAGGAGGGTAGGCCATCCTGCACCAGTGTCCGCATAGGCTCCAACTGCCCACTGTGCAGGGGCTCAGGCCCCAGGAGTGCCTGCCTGGCCCATAAGGGGGGTGCCGCCCTCCTGAAGGTCAACTGGAGTCTGATTGGTGTGAACCGCAACAGTCTTCTCATCCACAATCTCACAGGTGGGGTTGGTGAAGGCAGACAAGGGCAAGGTGATTCGCTGCATCTCCCTCTCACACACTTTTTGCTCGTGCTGCTCTTTCAGGTCCTTCCCCCTGGCAAGAAAAAGGAAGCGTTCAAGCCATGTCTCCTGTGTAGCTTTGTGCAGTAGACAGCATCTTTGAGGCCTAGGCAGGGCAGGAGCTAGCCGTGGTCACAGTCAATCAGGAATGATGGACTCAATTTCTACTTTGCCTGACTGCCTTAACACAGGGAACTCCTATACCTCTGGTCTCTGCTTCCTCATCTGTAAAATGGGGGTGATAGTGGCATGAACCTCACAGAGTTACAGTAGGGCTCAATGAAGAGAATGTAGAGGAAAGAGACTCTTCAAGCAAGATACAGTTTTACTGTTTCAACGCAGGACTCCAAAAGACCCAGAGAACTATCTCAGTCCTAACACACAGAGTCCATAAAACTGATCTGACTATCCTGTTCTGAGAAGTCGTCTTAGCCTAAAGTCCCAGAAGGTATGAGCCCTGGCTGGAAACAAGGACTGTCCCCAATCCATGCAGAGGGCAAATAGTACTTTTAAGGCTGCCTAGTCAATGGAAAACAATGCAACAATGACCATCAGACCCCTTAAATTTTCACATGCTTTCTGAATTCTCATAGTGCCGAGTGGCCCAATCAGGCCATGGTGTTGCCTCATTTACACATATGGAGCACTCACTCCATGGTAAGGGGCTTATGTACATTATGTCACTTCATTCTCAGTTGAACCATAAGAATTAGGCCTTATTCATTTTATTCATTTTATAGGTAAAGAAATGGCCCAGAAAAGTTAAAGAACTCTCTAGTCACATGGTGGGCTCAAACCAAAGTCTCTTGAACTCTGACTGATACTCAGAGAAGTTAAGACCTGATCGGGGTCACCCCAAAGAAATGGTGGGGCAGGGACTCAAACCCAGTGTTCTGGCTGCACATGTAGGCCCCTTTCCACTAGGCTGGGGTATCCCCATTGTAAGCCAAAGGGTTTGGTGAGTGCCTAGCACACTGCACATCAGAACCAGCACCCAGGACTCAGGTCAGCATCCTCCAAAGCCAGCAACTGGATAGGTGGGCTCTATCTTCCCAGAAGGAGCACTTCCCACAGAGACCTTGCAACAGGCAGCTGATGGATAACTTGGTGAAACAGTATGAGCCTGCTTCAGACCTCTTCATGGAGATGGCTGAGATCTGACAGATTATACATAATGTGAAATTCAATGGCAAAAGTTCCCAGCGACTGGAGAAGAATACTGAGAAAATAATAGGGGCTGGAAGGGGAGGAGATTGTACAGGTGCCTCAGAAAAAAAAAACTTTTTGTTTTGTTTTTTTGTTTATCATTAAATTGTTAGTGTTACATAGGTTAGAACTGTCTTTAAATCAGCCAGTTCTCTTTATTCATATTCTAGTATCAGATCAGCCTTGGCTGTGTGACAATTGGCAAAGCAGCCTCTTTGAGCCTTGGTTCCCTTATCTGTGAAATGGGGATGATACCTGCCTCAAAATAAGATAATGAATGTGAAAGCATTCTGAAAACAGTGGAACTGCTATAAAACTCATAGCAAATTATTATGATTTGCCCTGAATATGACTTGACTCACCAAGCAATGTTATCTTAATCTGATTTCCCTAGGAAACTCTGCTACTGACAAGCCAAGGCAAATATTATTTATGTGACCTCTGCAACTCCCTTCCTTTCTGGGCAATAATACAAGGAGATGGACAAGGGCCCCTCCAGGGCTTCTAATATTCTGTAAGATCCCTCACATGAGACAGGCTCTGATTCCCTAGTTCTCACTATAAAATCACAGAAAACAAATCTGTGAACTCATCCCCCTGAGTCACCCTGGGTGACTGAGTTTCTGAATGTGCAGGCCTGAGGCTCTTGCCCTGTCCTCATTAGCCTCTGTACTGGACACCACCAACTCCTGTAGCAGAAAAACACCCAGAGGATAAATGGAGGGGCATGGGGAGAGGATCATCTAAACCAAGTGCCTCCTCACTTACAGCCTAAGATTCACTTTGTCCTTGGGCACTGTTCACACAGAATACCTACCTTCATTATAAAACAAAAAGCTAGATTCTTCAAGGTTGTTCACATTGGGAGAAACTTAGAAGGTCTGGGTTAAATTTATTAGTTTATTAAGGGAGCCCCCCCACCCCACCCCCCACACACACAGGCCAGCAGAAATCAAAAAGGCAATTTACAAAAGAAGTGCAATATGCAAGTGTCTTGCCCAGGCCTAAATTTCAAAATCTAAGGGGCTGGAGGAAAAGGGCACTTCCTAAGTATCTAAGGTGCCAGAAAATAGCTTTCCCATACAAGAATGAGAAGAGCAACCTATAGGCCTATTGGACACCATGAACTTTACATATCATCTTTAATTTTCACATGAACTTTGTAAGATAATACCCACATTTTATAGATGAAGAAACAGACTTTGTTTTCCTCAGCTATCTCCTTTACTGAACATGTGGGGGTGGCCAGCTGAGCTGTTGACAGTGGTCAGGCTGCATTATACACAAATCTTTAGTGGGGGGAAATCAATTTCATATTATTGAGGCAGAGCAGGGCTGGAAGAGCAGTCAAGGGTAGAGGAAGCAGGTGCTAGGACTCATCTGGATTACAGTCTCATCCATTTAGAATCCTCAAAACATACCCAACCCCACATGCCTCCTGTTACGGGTGCCTGAGTCCTGGAAATGCAGCGGTTTCCCCTAGCTCCTCTCAAGATGAGAGGCCACCGGGCCTGCTGCAGTGACCATCAGACAGCTCAGCCCATCCTCACCCGCCTTTGTGGGGAGCGGGGGTGCAGCCAGGCTGTGTCTACAGCCAATAAAGAACAAAAGGCTTATTCAGTGACTCAGCTCCTTTCCTAAGTGGGTGGAGTGGTGTTGACTTAGTTTTTCCTTTGCCTTTTTATCAGAAAATAAGCACTCCCTCCAGAGCTAGCAAAGACTCTGCACTTGGGGCAGGGACAGAGCTGCAGACTGGCCTGTGGCCTAGACAACTAGGACAAAAACCAACCAGGCTGTGCCCTCACCACCCACCCTCACCCCCACCTACCACCCTTCCTCCTCAGAGAGAAAAGCCATGTCTACATGCCCTTCCCAGCCAAGGGAAAGCTCCATCCCATTAATCCCATTAGTCTCATGGCCTTTGGCAGAATTGAATGCTTGCTGTAATTCTATACCTGACTGTTCCAGGGCCAGGTGTGGATGAAGCTGCTGCCTGCCTCTGACAGTCTCTGTGTGTGTGTGTGTGTGCGTGTGCGTGTAGCTGCTGCCTGCCTCTGACAGTCTTTCCGTGTGTGTGTGTGTGTGTGTAGCTGCTGCCTGCCTCTGACAGTCTTTCCGTGTGTGTGTAGCTGCTGCCTGCCTCTGACGGTCTTTCCGTGTGTGTGAAGCTGCTGCCTGCCTCTGAGTCTTTCCGTGTGTGTGAAGCTGCTGCCTGCCTCTGACAGTCTTTCCGTGTGTGTGTGTGAAGCTGCTGCCTGCCTCTGACAGTCTTTCCGTGTGTGTGTGTGTGTGTCTCGGGGGGAAAATGAAGGTACTCAAGACCTCCTTCAGGCAACCCAAGTGTCTTCAAATTATGATGTAACGCTGAGCCACAGCTATTTTCCCAACCAGAGGCAGTGCTGTGCCACACTGCTGCTCAGGAAAAGTTCCTCAAGGCAGCTAAGGTTATGATGAGCACCAACTATATGCCCAAACTATACTGTCTCATTTCTTCCTCACCACAAACCATGTACCATATAACAAACACTATGGTATCCACTAGGACTTCTGTTTCAGAGATGAGAAGGCAGATGCAGAGAGGTTAAATCGTTTATTCAAGCAAATGGCAGAGCTGGGATTTGAACCTAGTACTGCCTGCAGCCACCAACAGATAATATCATCTTTTCAGGAAATATTAGATCATATCAAACCTCCTACCCTTAACTATTTTACAAATGAGGAAACTCTCATGAAACCAGAGAAGGCAAATGATATGTCCAGTGTCATACTCAAAATTGGTTCTAGAACTGGATCCTGTTTTTGTTTTTACTTATAAACCCAGCTATTTTATTTTGAAAGTTTCTATTCTTTCTACTGTTTTTTGCAATTCAAAGCAAATTTGCATGAAGCTACTACACCTCTCTGAACTTTTGAGAATACTGATAATCTGAAGATACACCTTATTAGTTGTGTAGGTTGAACATGGCACTGTAAAACAGTTGTAATAGTGCTCCTTCTAGTGTCATGAGGCCTGGGCAAGATCATTAGAGAAGAGCATTCAGTACAGCCTTACTTACTAAGAAAGCATGCAATAAATGTTGGCTGCTACTGTGACTGTTTGACTGGTGTTCTACTATTTACATTTAATATTTATAATAACTTTGGGTAGGTGGGTATGGGGTAGATATGGTATATGTGGAGGAAGGCTATATCCCCATTTAACAGATAAGAAACCGAGGTGCAGAGTAGCAGAACCTACACTCCACAGGATACTTGTTTTCTGACTCTGGGGAGAGCTTGCCTCTAGCCCATGTGTGGTTTCCTGTTGTACAGTCTGTTCTCAAAACACATGCTGAGGAAAGGGGTGGTCCAGTGGTTAGTGACGGGGAGTCTGGTGACTCGGTATCTTCTTTGAGTTTACAGGAAAGTAAGTATCAGACCTTAAGGCAGGCTCGTGACAATCTAGAGTAGCAAATCTAGAATAAAAAGGCCTGGTTTCCTCAATGGGCATGAAAACTGAGCTTAGAACTAAGAATATTTAGTCAGTTCATGCACCTGGAGGCCTGGAAACTGTCTCCAGATTGAAGGAACAAGCTGGTGTCTTTCAACCTGCTACGTCAACCATCCCACTGGGGGGCAACAACCCTGGACTGGGTCTCAGGAGACCCTCTCAAGTCAATACTTACCCCTCTCCAAACTCCTGCTTCCAGAACAGGGCTTGGAGAGTGCTAATACAGTTCCTACATTTTACAAAAAAGAAAAACAGCTATTTGTGACCACTGAGATAAGTTAAGTAGTCACATGCTTTAGCTACAGCAATGCTCTGGAGTAGGAAATAGCAGCAACCTGCCCAAAGTCACACAGATAGCTAGTTAGTGGCAGGGCCAAGACTTGGCTCCACCAAATGTTAGGTTGGTAATGTCAGGTACTTACCCCTCTTGCCTCAGTTTCATAATCTGTAAACTGGGGATTAATAACGTCATGTGCCTCATAAAAGTGATTGTGAGAATTGAGTTAAAAGCATGCAAGCTGCTTGAAGCAGTCTGTCATATGGTAAATAGTTGCTACTGCTGCTGCTATTGTTGTTATTATTATTACCCAACACTTGCCCTTTTTCATCTGTAAAATGAAGAGGTTGACTACATCACCTCTGAGGACACCTTCGGTTATTTAATGCTGGGAGATTCACTAGGGCTGAGGACTCAGACATGGCCCTCACCACTGGAAAATGCAGGCCACTGTGTTCATTTCCCTTATAGGAAGCCTCCTCAGACCATAAAAGAGACATATCATAGTCAATCAGGGATGGAAGTCAAATCACCTGATTTTGCCCAAGAATGGCAAATAATTTTCCCAGAGTCAGCCAGTCCTCTAAAAATTAATGCAACTCTGGCTTATTATCATGTACCAGTCACTGACTGATAGCCTTTTCCACATGGAATCTTTGGAACCCTCTCAAAATACGCATTTCTTCTCCTCCTGTCCCAGCCACAGGTCATGTCCCTGAGTTTCCCAGGTAGCCTCTTTGGCTTTCTGATATGTGGTTAGAACTAGCAAACAGGCTCTGACTTCCAACACACTTTTTTCCTCTGTCCAAGACTCCTCTTGGCTCAGGAAAAGTGGGAAAAGTTCCAGTGGGAAAAGTGGTGGCTGGGGACCTCTTTTAGTAGCAAAATTTGTAACTCACAGAAAGAATTCAATCTGTGGGTCCAGCCTGATTTCTACAGGGCCACTCACTTCCACACCAGACACACTAGACATCAGGGAGTTTAGTGTCAAAAGATGTGGGTTTGAATCCAGGTTCTGCTACTCCCAGTGTGACCTTGGGCAACTCAATTTACATACCTCCCTGACAAAGGTTTCCTCATCTGTAAAATGGGGGACAAGAACCTCTACCTCGCAAGGCTTTTGGGTGATGAGTAAAGGCACCGTAGGAAAGGGTCTGTACAGGGTCACCTAGTAAAGACTAGAACCAAATCTCTACATCTTGAGCTGGTTTTCCTCTTTCAACATCTCACTTTCTTTTTGAGAAAGAATGCCCCAAAGGAGTGTGACTTGACTTTGTGTGCCTTCCTCCCGTTCTCTCAGGGAGCCCAGAAGAGAAGCTACTGACCTTTTGTAGGTATAACCCAAGATGATGCCAGCTCCAATAACGATGATGATTACCATCATGGTAATGCCCAGCACATAGCCTGCCAAGAACCGGACACAAGGCCCCATTAGTCTCACCCCCAAAAAATCAACGAATATTTCTTTATGAATCCCACAGGACAGGAGTGGGGCTGTCATACCTAGGGTTCCCAGGTCCTTTTTCTCCTTAGAGTTCACCCGTACCCGTTGACTGATGCCAATCACTGGCTGCACAGCTGCCACCTCACCCCGGGCAGGCAGGGCGTTGGCTGGAGCAAACACCTGCATGTCATCTCCACCTGGCACTTCAGACGCTTCCTTGGTTTCTGTCATGGAGGTTGGGGGATCCTGGGAAACAGTCTCTGGAGGTGAAGTGAGAAACAGTTCTCATCAGAGTGGCCTGTGTGAATTTCACAGTTAAACTTGGCCTGAGTATTGGGGGAGACAGGGGTGGAAGGGAATCTACCTTAGAATGACCCATATACACTGAAATAAAACTTTAAACCCAGCGGCAAGACCAGGCCTGAGAAGGCCCTACCATAGCTGGGACAAGGAAAAAAGAATTTTTTTTTTTTTTAAGATTTATTTTTATTGTTTTTGACAGAGATACAGAGACAGAGAGAAGGGGGAGGGCCCAGAACAGTCTCCATAGTTGCACGTCATTTGTTTTTCCACATAGTTTCATTCTACAGGTGGGAGTGGGGCTGCACAGGGCAGGAACTGGGCTGGGGTCTTTACCTGGTGAGAACTGAACTGGGGGCACTCCCTAGTTCAGCACATGGGTCCACACAGGCCGGGGCTGGGATTTGATCCTCAGTCCTCGGGGCTGCAAAGTGAGCGCTTAACCCACTGAGCCATCCCGGCTTCCCTGACAAGAGAAATTTGAGGGGAAGGTCATAAGAAAAGGCCTCTGCTGCCTCCCATGTCTTCACCTGTTCAAATCCTTGCCATCATCCAAGGACCAGCTCAGTTGCCATTGTCTCCTAGCCCCCCTTGCCATCCCCACCTCCCCTCCGCATACCAGGGGATGATCAGACTCCTCTGGGCAGCTCGCATGTATTGAGCCCATGCTTTGTGTCAATTCCTATGTTATATGCGTTACAGTACATATTCCATTTAAGATAACTGTCTTGCTGCCACGGAAGCAACAGGCTGTGCTCTGGAATCCAAGGAACTTGGATTAAAAAACGGACCCCAGGGAAAGCTGGAATGGCTCAGCGGGTTAAGCTGTCTTTGAAGCCCCAGGGACCGAGGATCGAATCCCGGCCCTGGCCCATGCGGACACACATGCTGAATTGGGGTGTGCCCCCAGTTCAGTTCTTGCCAGGGCCTATGTGGGAGGCTCTCGGCCCAGTTCATGCCCTGTGCAGCCCTGTGCCCACCTGTGGAGTGAAACTATATGGAAAACTAATGCTGTCAACTATGAAGATTGCGCTGGGCCCTCCCCATTCTCTCTGTTTCTCTCTGTCAAAAATCAATAAAAAAAAAAAGAAAGAAAGAAAAACAAACCCTGCCCTTGCCATCGGTAAATTGCTGAACAACTCTGAGGCTCAGATTCCCTCTAGGGGTCCTATGAGCAGAGCCTAGCACAAAGCAGATGCTCCACAGTAGTCAGTCAGTAAACGCTGAGCAGATCACTAAGGGCGTGGACTCTGTATGGGTCCCTGGGGTTGCCCTAGTCAGCGCACAAGCCAGCTCTCCGCTTAAGGGCTAGGCCTCGCCTCCCACGGTTGTTTACAAGGCGCTCGCGGAGGATGAGCTCACGCCGAGAGGCTGAGGCGGCCAATGAGCTTTGGGCCCCGCGGCCTGGAGACAGCCCTGACCAATTGGACGGCGCAGGGGCGGGGCTGGCCGGCGTCGTGCCGCCGCTCCCAGGCAACCCTGGGCGTGGGGCTCCTGAGGTAGCCGGTCAAGGCAGGGTACCTGGGCAGCGCAGGTCTTCGCAAGGCCGCTTCTCGGGAGCGCCAGCCTCGCCGCTGACGTAGCACCAGGGCCCGCGCGGGTCTTGGTCCGGGTTCCGGCAGAAACTGTGATTGCCGGCGCCTGGGAAGGAAGAGAAGGCTCCATGAGCTGGGGCCGGGACCGTGGCCGCCACCCGCCGCCCGCCGCCACCGGCGGACACCCACCTGATTCGGGGGCAGAGGCGAGGCTGTTCTGTGCATTCAGCCAATTGAGGCAGTGTAGGCCGGGCGAGGGGGAGTGCTGGTCCGCCCTGTACAGGTGGCCGTTGTCCCAGAAGCAGCCTATGAGGAAGAGGAGCGACCCCGCCCCCGGCACTGAGTGGCGAGCAGGGAAGCCTGGGCCACCCGGACTGGAAAACCCCTAGGACTTGCTGGGCTTCCATGCCTCACGCGAAAATCCCCGCTGGTGCCCAGACCTCCGTTTTTTGTTTTGTTTTTTTTGTTTGTTTATTTTTTGTTTTTAAGCCGAAAAAGCACTGCACAAATGCAAAGGGTTGTTACTGTGGCCCCTCTGGAGGAGGGTGTGGGGGAGGGCCTGGGTGTTTTGGGTCGGTGGGTGGCCAAGCCTAAAATTCATTCGAGTTGTAGTTCCATGTTACATAAAATCTGGTGTTCCCTTCTCTATGGATATGGCCACACTTCTACAGGCAACACTTACAGAAGAATTCTACAAACGCCTTGATAAAGTCAGGCAAAAGATCCTCAATCGGAGAGAATCTGCCTCATCCGCTACCTAGATGTAACTGAACTCTCACTCCCCTCAGCAGGAGAGCCACAGGAAGAGGCTGGGGAAGGAGGGCCTGGGCTGTGGCCACACCATGCAAAGCCCCTGAAAAGGACAGGACTTAGGGAGTAGGGGAGATGAACCCCCAAGCTCCATCCACTCATGAGCCACAGGCAAGAAAAAGGAAAAAGAAAGTGGCTACTTGCCTTTGTTCTTAATGGCAAAGATGGAGCTGCAAGTCCCTGGCAAGGAAAGAAGTGGGGGTGGGGGTGAGGGAGCTTTCATTATGGACAACAAAACCGCCTAAAATCATCGATTCCTGTCACCTTCCTGTGTAGCCTGGCCATGCTTGGGAAATAAGGAGCTTTACCCTTTCTGCTTCATTAAGTTGCTGCAGAAAGGAAAGATTTTAATCTTACCTCTAGATCCACAGACTTCTGCTAGGAGCATGTTGCTGACGAGGAATGTTTGCACCCAGGCCAACAGCATCCTCACCACCTTCATCTTGTAAGTGATTGACCAACCAGTGTTCAACCAGGGTCCCGTTTGGCGGCAGCTCTGCTTCCCTGTCCCAGCCTTGCAGTCAGACCTGCCCTTGTTAAGCTCTTCTGGTAAACAGCCTCTCTTTAGAACTGGGAGCTTCCCAGCTAGCTTGCTGCAGCGAGGTGTTTTTCGGCTGAAAGGCGCCCCCTGGGTCCTAAGCCTCCTTTGCCTTGCAAGATCACTAACCCAGAGCCAAGAGAGGAACTCAGCTAAGAGAAGAGAAGCAGAGAAATTCAGGCTTGCTTAGCAGCGGATCAGCTTGAGACCTGCACTGACTGCATCCTCAGGGCTTTTCATTTCTTCTGTCTCCATTTGTGTGAGTACAGAAAGTAATTCTGTCAAGAGGCATCACTGCGGGGAGGAGGTTTTGGAGTTATAGTCACTAAGGCAGAACAAGCTTAGGGAAGACATGTTAAGTATAACAACCTAGAGGAACTCAAGACCACAGAGGGAATACAGATAACAGTATCTAGGTGGGAGTAACACTTTATACACCTTGGAAAAGAAAAGGGGCCTTTATAGTTTACATATTTATGAACAATAACTTTTGGGGTTTTTTTAACAGTGTAACTGCCATGCTAAGATCAGACACATTTCTCTTCTTATATTTGGAGTTTGGGGTATCATATATAGTAGGAATACAGAGGGGGCTTTTTAGTTGAAAACATGTTATGCAAACACTGGGACATTTGCTCAGATATATTTAATAGTCTGTTCTAACAGCCCTGAATTCATATAGAGGAAGCTAAATGTTTGCTTCCCCCCTCCCCGCCCAGAGGAAAATCCATTTGCAGTGATTTATATCCATTATTAAACCTCATCACATCTATATGACTTAGGCCTTTTGGAATTAGACAGAAGGGCTCTCTTCCTGTTCGGCTGACAGTTCAAGTTCCCAGGCAACCTCAGTAAATTGAGAGATAGAGCAGAGTGATTCGCCAAAACTACCTTGTGTCTCAGGCAACTCTCAAAATAGAAATGGGAGACTGTTCCATCTGAGAACTTGCATTTTGCAGGGAGTAATTTAGGGAGGAGAGGAAAAAAAAAACCTAAATTTTGAAAGTTTTATCAAGGAAGAAAGCTAATGTCAGTCCCCAACTAATTTGAAGTGAATTTGAATTCACTACAGTCAGATTTCAGATGTGGAAAGGACAGAGAGAAGTTTAGTTTACTCTTTAGAAAAATTTACTGATAGTGTTTGATTTCTTCAGTCCTTTTAATAAGATATTATTAAATGTTTTATTAAAGACATGTCTTATTTGGTCCTCTGACTCTTGACTTGGTCTATACTGGGAATTACACCACAGAGTCTGTAAATTTACTCTTTTCTCATACGTATACACAGAAAGGCGAGATTTTTAGAATTTTACAATTCTAACAATATTTAGGGTCTTTCTAAAATGCTTTTATTTATTTTTATTTTATTTTTTTAATAAACTAAACTGTGTATCCACTTTTTTAAAAAAATATTTATTTTTATTGTTTTTTTGACAGAGATAGAGAGAGATACAGAGACAGAGAGAGATACAGAGACAGAGACAGAACTGAACTGGGAGAACTCCCAATTCAGCATATGGTTCCACACGGACCAGGGCCAGGATTCGATCCCTGGTCCCCGGCGCTGCAGAGTGAGCGCTCAACCCACGGAGCCATCCCGGCTTCCCCTACTAGTTTTTTTTAATATATATATATTTTTTATTTATTTTGACAGAGACAGAGAGAGAGAGATACAGAGACAGAGAGAGAACTGAACTGGGGGAACTCCCCAGTTCATCATTTGGGTCCGCACGGGCGGGGGCTGGGACTCGACCCTCCGTCCCCAGCGCCGCAAAGCGAGCGCCCAACCCACTGAGCCATCCCGGCCTCCCCCAAAATGCTTTTATTAAGTTTACAAAATTTTTGAGACCCTACTACATGCTAGATACAGTTCTAGATACTGAGTGTACAAGGGCTGGCCAGAAAGTATCCAGCCATGTAATCATTGACAATGGCTGGATTTTTTCCAGACAGTGATTATATATCTGTCAACAAAATACTTGAAATCTCTGCCCTCATGAAATTTATATTCTAGTTGAGGAAGACAAATGATAAATATATAAAATGTCAGGTGGCCTTAGGTGTTATGAAAAAAAGTGAAAAGGTAAGGGAGAGAGAGCAATGGGGTGATATTTCACTTGCTAAACAAATCTTACACTATTTTTAGGGAACTAGGAAGATATTTTGACAGGCATAGGCTGAAGTTTCCTTGTGGGTCCTAAATACTCCTCAACCACTGCAAAAGATAGAGGATGTGAATTTTGTTTCATTACAAAATATATAGGCTTGAGAAAATGAGAATGCAGTTTTTAATTTCAGAGTAGCAGGGGGCTATTTTTGATTGACCCTTCAGCACTTAATCTGTTGCCTTTGTATGCTGTGAGTGCTCATTTGTTGTCTGGCGAAATGCTCCACTTTAGACCCTGAAGGGCTGCTTCTGCTGGATTAGAATATTTTTCTCTAATTATGATAGAAACAGGTTATACACAGGCCAGCACTTGTACACTTTTCAGATTATATACAGGGCCCCTATAGGGGTGCCAGTATTTATTCTTCAGAATCCCAAAGCTGCTTTACTTGTTGCTGTTATCTAATTTTTCTATTTAAAAAATTGCTGTCTTCTCTAACATATACATCTTGATATATAGCAAAATTATATTTTGTGCCATGTGTCTTGCCAGGAACAGTATTGCCTAGGAAAGATATAAGACAAGCCAGAGGAGATTTTTTTCAGCTTAGTCATCTCTGCTTTTTCTCCTCTCTACCTAATACATTTATCAGTGTGATTTTTTTCCTCTCCAGGAATGATGGGCTTGTTACTCAATCCTTCAAAGGCATATTCTATTATAATAGGTTTACTGCCTTCCTTCCTCAGATAAATCAGATTTAGTTCAGAGATGTGGCTGTTATCATCACTGATGTTTTGGTCTTTTTCTCATGATCCAGATTTGAACTTTGCTTCATTTATTGGCATAAATGGCCATAGTTTATGGTCTATAGTTACTTCAGATTTCTTTTGGAAATAGTACTACAACAATAATATACAGCATTATTCAAATGCTGTTTTTGATTGTTTGTAATTCTGAAGACAATGCTGTGAAATATAATACTCATTTTATACTAAATATTTTAGGGATGTTTGACTTTCAGTTTCATGTTAAGTCACACATAAAGCCATACTGTTAACTCAGAAAATAGCCTCCAGAGCATTTCCCTGAAGGATGGGCAGTTCATTTTGATAACAGGGTATGTTAGTAAGAGAGCTCTAATAAGGAAGCTATAAATCTATTAAAAAGGTTTAGGATCATTTTTGTCAGCAAAAGAGGGCCTAAGTATTAGTAAAAATCTTTGGAGTAAGATCTAATGAATTGGCTCCAGCTATTCTCTCCATATCATGTGCTGTAAAAGTAGCCACTGAGATTTTGCTGAAAGATATTTGGGTGTATAATTACAAACTGAGCAGGGGATGATTTTATGAATCTTGTTAAGGAAATAATATTGCAGTCAAAATATCTAAACCCAAGGCTGTTTCTTTGAAAGTATGGCCTTCAGTGACTTACATTATTTCCGTTTTGGTATGTAGTTAAGTGTCTAATAAATATTTGAAACAAAGGGGGAAAACAGAGTACTATATAAAGAAAACAAATCTAATAAGCCTACAGAGAATAGTAATTTTTTTAATGATAAACAATAAAATGGCCAAGAAGGCTTGTTGATTACAGGTTACTTTCATAAACAAGATATTCCACACTGGGGAACTGAGGAGCCACAAAAGCAGAGAACTTGGGAACATCACATCACTGGTTTTGAGAAATAAAGAAAAGTATAATTTTCTGAATGAGAGTGGATTTTGACTGAGGCCAGCCTTAAAAATCATTGCTTTTACATTGAGGAAAACATAGTCTTCATTGTCGCAGAGAGAATGATAGAAATTATGAACTTAATTGATTAGTAAAACTTTTAGTATTTAATCCAGTAAGCTACAACTATGCCTCTTTTGGAATCTAAAATTCTCCAATCTCAGTACACTGGATCTGCAGCTCTTAAAATTTATCAGCACCTGGTATGAGCTTTAGCATTGACATTTAAAGCAAGAGAAGCAGTATGTCAAATAATTAAGAGTGTAGGCTTTGGAAAGACCTGGATTCCAGTCTCAGCACTACAATATGATCTTGGGTAAATCACTTAGCATTATAAGTCTAAGTTTCCTTAGCCTGTTGTTGTAATGGTTAAAAGTACAGGAACCATGTCAGGACTCAAATCCCAACTTTGTCACTTACTAGCGATGTCATTTTAGGGAAGCTACTAAACTCTCTTATGACTCAGTTTCTTCAAATGGAGAGAAATAAAAATAGTCCCTCCATCATCTGTATTGTAGACATTCATTGAGCCCTGAATAAATGTTATCTGTGTCATTCTTTGCATCAGTAACCTCTAATTTAGAAGCACAGGGTACATTTGCTATCTTCCAGAAACTGACAATCTGGTTATAAGCTCAGGCTAACATATATGAAAATAAAAACAATATAGGGTTTTTATAAGTAAATATGAAAGAGTGTGATACAGATAATAAAGGTTTATTGATCCAATTATTATTAAATGTCTGCTGTGTACCAGGCAGGCACTAACTTGAGTATTGAGGATACAACAGGGAACTGTATTGTAGGATTCCTTGTTCCTGAGAAGCTTACAATCTTGTGATAGAGCAAATAATAGACAGGCAGAATAACAAAGTGAAAATAAATGCTATAGTAGAGATTAGTACTGGGGGCTGTGGGTGCTCACAGGAGGGGCTTATGACCTAGTTTTAGGAGGTCAGAAAAGGTTTATCAGAAAAGTAAAAATCTGAAAGGGGAAGGAGTTAATCTTCTTGGCAGGTCAGACAACATGCAGAAGCCTGGAAGTGTAGGCTATCACTGGCTAGTGGAACATTCAAGGTGGTGATTAAAATGAGGTCAAAAAACAAAAACATCACCAATGTCACCCTAATACATTTAACAACAACAAAAAGACAAAGAGGTAAGCACTTACTGACTAGGTTATAGGGGTTCCGCAGTGTAGACTTTATCCTGAAGACAGTGAGAACCAGTAAAGATTTTTTTTTTTTTGGTTATTTTATTTATTTATTTATTTATTTTTTGAGAGGGATAGAGAGATAGATACAGAGACAGAGACAGAGAGAGAACTGAGCTGGGGGAGCTCCCAGTTCAGCATGTGGTTGCAGGGACCAGGGCCGGGATTCGATCCTCGGTCCCCAGCGTTGCAAAGTGAGCGCTTAACCCACTGAGCCACCCCGGCTTCCCCCAGTAAAGATTTTTTAAGCCAGAGAGTGACAAGAGTCAAACTTATGTTTTAGTGCGATCCCTTGGGCCACAGGGTGGAGGATTAGAGGAAGCCAAGATAGAAAGCCAGAAGCCCAGCAAGGAGGCTATTGCATGATTTAGGTAAGAGAGAAGAGTGAGACTAGACCCAAAATTGAGTCAGACCCACCTGGGTTTGAATCCTGCTCTGCCACTTAATAGCTAATTTTATATAACCTTCAGCAAGTTACTTAATCACCTACATCTCTGTTTAAATTGGACATGATAAAATTTACCTTAGAGGCTTGTTGTAAGAATAAAACACTTAGAACACACCTATCTGGCACATAGTAAATACTCTATAAATGTAGGCAATGAGGCTAAAGAGTCTCAGAAGAAGAATAAGCAAGACTGACTGAGTGATGTCAGGAGCAAGTAGTTTAAGTTAAGGAAGTTGGTTTCTGGTTTGGGAGCTTAGGAGATGGTGGTGCCATTCACTGAGATGAACAGGAAGAAAAGCATGTTTGGGAAAGGCTGAGAAGATTTAGCCAAAGGTGAGTGGATTGCAGTTGGAGAGTGTGGTGTTAGAAAAGCTAAGGGTTGATCTGGGGGAGTGTTTTAGGAAGGAGGGAGTGGTCAACACTGTTAAATGCTGTTAATACCAGGAAGGTTGAATAAGATAAGAGCTAAAAAGAAATTCATTGGTTTTAGCAAGAAGAAGACCATTGGTGTGGTGACCATCAGCAATTGGGGGGTGGGGGTGGGGGAGCCTCAAATGTATGCATTATGGAAGGAAAAGGAGACTATGAAGAGACTGAGAACAGACAACTCCTTCAAGAAGAAGTTTAGCTGAGCAGGACTAGAACTGGCTGGAATGATTATGGGCAAGGTTAACTCTGAACTTAATAAACTAATTTGGCCTACTGGTGGGTGGATTTCTGAGTGGTTGTGCATCCATTCTAATTGCTCAGTAGTAGCCAGGGAGGTTAAGAAGAGCTGATTTAGGGACAAGTAATAGATTTGGCCTCCCTGATTTTGAATTTGGCATAAGGGCAAGGTGTGCATATAGGAATGCTCAGCAAGCAGTTTGATATAGGACTAATGGTGGACCAACTGGACAGAAAAATCAGAGTAAGACTTAAGTGAGTGGGAATGAGTTAAGGAGGTATTAGAATAAAGGCAGGCTGGCAAGAAGGCACAAAGGAGCTTTGGGTCAAGCCTTAGCATTCATGAGCTCCATAAAGCCAGGTGCTGATAGGGTGTAAAGTGGGTCTCAAAGTGGACATAAGAAACAAAGCCTCAAATCCAGACTTCATAGCTTATTAAGAGCATTTGCAATAAACGGGAATTCAGAGATGGAGCCCAGGAATTCTAAGATGTTAGGGAGAAGGAACAGGAAAGTCCTGAGTTTGGAATGGGGCAATTGACCTTGGCCAAATGTTAGGCCTAGTCTAGGCAGTCACAGGCCTTGGTGGGCTGTCAGTTTACTTTAGGGATGCAATGCTTTTGCCCTAATCTTTGCTATGTTTTCAAAACATAAAAACACTCATTTGTGTATTTCAGGTTGTGCCAAGCCTTCATTGTAGTGTTTGCCATGAATCTCTTTTAACTTATCATACACAGTTGTATTTGTATTCATGTAAGCAATAAGAAAATTAGATGTTTATCTATTAAAAATATCCAGGGTAGGGGAAAAACAAAGTAGCTGGGAAAAAACTTCCACCTTTAGAATCCTGGTATTTCATTCTACTATTACTGTTTATGCTTTCAGTCAGCAGTTACTCAGCCTGTCTGAACATGGCAACCTTCTGTGTCAGGGACTGCTTTTCCTTTTTTGTTTATTTGTTTGTTTGTTTTTATTGTTAAATTTATTAGGGTTACATTGGTTATTAAAAATTATGTAGGTTCCAGGTATACAACTCTTTCCATCACCATATATTTCACTCCCCCTCCCTCCTCTACCACCCCCTCCCCTCTGCTTTTCTTTTTGTCATCTCAGTTCCCTCCTAGCAGTCTCTCTCCTGTTGTGCACCTTTGTATGGATTATTTTCTTTGAAACTTTCTTCACCCATCTTTTTGTATGGTTAGTTCCATCCGATCTCCTCTTAAGAGATATACTTTAAAGAATTTGTATGTCAGGAAGTACTAATAAATGTTATATATTCTTCAGACTCTGTCATAATCAAATGGAAAGAAGAAAAAAAAAGAATTCCAAACAGGATCATAGAGTGATTGTAGCTGGAAGGAAATGCAAGAACAAGAAAATTCAACTTTTTAAAAAAAAAGATTTATTTTTATTGTTTGTTTGTTTGTTTTTGACAGAGAGAGTAAGACACACAGAAAGAGACAGAGAGAATGGGGAGGGCCCAGAGCAGCCTCCACAGCCATACATCATCAGTTTCTGACAGTTTCACTCCACATGGGCCGGGGCTGGGATTAGACACCCAGCCCCTGGGGTTGCAAATTGAGCTCTCAACCTGCTGAGCCATCCCAGCATCCCCAATAAATCAACTTCTTATCACTATTAGAACCAGCCCAAAGATCTGATTGCTGCCCTTCTCACCCTCTGTGAAGTCCAGATAACAGAAGTGAGCAGTGTTATAGAGGGTGTCATAAATGGACTCAGATTGGCCCCAGCATGGCAAGACCCAGAGTTCAGTAATACAAGGTTAAGTACCAGCTTCAAATACTCAGTGTGTTCTTTGAGTTCCCAGTGATATTTATACCTGGAGCTTTCTTCTACATTTACTTTAATGGCTCAGTTGGAAGTCAGCCATCACTGCTAAGTGTTCTTGAGTTTTATGCAGTATTGGCTGTAGCTTCCTTATTATACTGATATTAGAAATAAGAAATTCTGCCCCATTGCAGCCAGGCTGTTGTTGCCCAGGCAGTGGTGGAACATTTCTACTTTTTAGGATTTTTGTCTTTTCCCACACTGAGTGGCCTAACCTTTTGTCACATTCACGAGTCATCAGATTTATGAGAAAGCCTCCCCATTCCTAGAGTGGCTCTGCCATCAGCTGGTAACTTGCTTTTGCTCTGAGTTTTTGATCTCTTGGATATAGTAAGAAAATTTCGAATAAATATTAAATATGAGTTAATATATGTAAAACATTTAAAAGAGTGCCTCACATATATTAAGAACATCTTCTATTATTACTATTGTTACTGCCATCATCTAGGACCAGAAGCTAGACCCAATCTAAACCTCTGATATTGTTCTTGTTATGTTCAAATCATCTGGAAATAGGTTTGAAAATATTTTGTTTCCTCTCAAGTTTGTGACCATTGTCACCTCAAAGAGTCTTACAAAGAGCAAAATGAGGGAAGCCGGGATGGCTTAGTGGGTTAAGTGCTCATTTTGCAGCCCCAGAAACCGATGATAGAATCCCCAGCCCTGGCCCATGTGGACTCATATGCTGAACTGGGGTGTGCTTCCCATGCAGGAGGCCCCCAGTTTGATTCTTGCCCCCCAGTTTGGCCCCTGGCTCAACAGGGTGTGCCTTCCATGCAGGAGGCCTCAGGCCCAGCTCCTGCCCTGCACAGCCCCACCCACCTGTCTGGAAAAAAACCATGTGGAAAATGAATGACCCACAACTGTGGAGACTGTTCTGGGCCCTTCCCCTTTTCTCTGTCTCTCTGTCTTTGTCTCTCTTCTGTCACTGTCAAAAACAATACAATTAAAAAAAATAAAAATGTCACTTTAGTTTTTTTACTTGTTAGAGCTTTAGTATCTTGTCTCTGGATTCCTAAGAGACTGTAGTCCTGACTTGACAGTAGGATGGATAATCTAGCAATCTCAGCATATAATAATGTAAATTTTATCCAGCCATTCAGTGTTTACCAAACAGCTCAACATGGGGCAGTAATAAACATCATAACTAACATTTAATGAGCATTTAGTATGTTCCAGTGTTGTTCTAAGTGCTGTTATATATAGTGTTTTATCTGTTTTTCATAAAATCTCTATATGTAGGCACTATTATTATTCTCATTTTGTAAATGAAGAAACAGTCACAGAGAGGTTAAGTAAATTGTCTAGAGCCACAAAGATAGTAAGTGGGAAAGCCAGAAGATATACTCAGGCAATCTGATCCCATAGCCTGTGGTAATAACCACCTCAGTACCAATAAGGAAAGCCTTGAATTTGAGAGGCAGAAGTCCAATTCTGATCTCAGCTCCTCGACTCCATCACTTAAATGGAATGATCTTGAGAAAGTTACTCAACCTTTTAGTATACTTCTCTTTAAAATGGGGATGATAATTCATATATACTTTACAGGATGGTTATGAAGATTAATTGCTATGTGCCCTGCACTTATTAGGTATTCAGTAAATGTTAGTTTCTTCTCTTGCTCCTTTAAGTACTATACCGGTGTCCAGGATGGAATAGGGAAGTTGAGTCTGTCTCCTTGGGGTCCTAGTGTGAGGTGGAAAGGGAAGAGGGAAGAAGAGGGCAAACATGGGACCAAACCATTACAATATAGTACATATAAGAAATGCCACTATAGAGGAACATACAGAGAGTGGGACAGAGAAGGTAACATTTTCTGAGTTGGGGCAGAGTGAAAATAGAAAGCTTTAAGGCAGCAGCGACATGTGTGTTGGGTATTGAAAGACAAAGATTGAATTGAATGAGGTGGACAGAGGGCACAAGTTTCCAGGCAAAAGGAACAGCATGAGCACAGGTGCTGAAGTATTGAAGAGCCTGGCAGTCTGTATTTGGGTAATGATGGAGGTTCGGTATGCAGTAGAAGATTGAAGATGAAATGGGAATTGATGATGACAAATGAGTTGCAAGGAGAAGGGCACACAAGCCTTTGGATGTCTGTATGTCCCTGCACAATTAAGACAGACACATTTAAAACAGAATGTAATGAGCTTAAGCACGTTTAACAACAAAAAAACTTATGAATGCTTTATTTTTTGAGCTATAATTGACATACCATGAAATTCACCATTTTATAGTGTACAATTCAGTTTTTAGTATATTTGTAAGGTTATGCAACCATCACCACTATCTAATTCCAGAACATTTCATTACTTCAAAAAGAAACCTACCACCTATTGGCAGTTACTCATCCTCTGGCAATCCTTGATCTATTAATACTTTCTGTTTCTATGGATTTGCCTATTCTGGACATTTTCATATCAATGGAGTCATACATTTGACCTTTTGTGTCTGGTTTCTTTTACTAGGCATACTAATGTTTTCAAGATTCATCTATATTGCAGCATATATCGGTATTTTGTTCCTTTTTATGAATGAATAATATCCCTTTGTATGGTTAACCACATTTTTTTTTCCATTCATCCATTGGTGGACATTTGCCTTGTTTCCACCTTTTGGCTATTATGAATAATGCTGCTATGAACAGTCATGTACAGGTTTTTGTTTGATACCTGTTTTAAGTTCTTTGGGGAATATATGTGGGAGTGGAATTGATGTATAATTCTATGTTTAACTTTTGAGGGACTGCCAAACTGTTTTCCATAGTGGACTCTCACTCAATTCTATTCCACTGATATGTTTATCCTTATACCAGTACCATACTGTTTTGATAACTATAGCTTTGTGAGTGTTCTACTTTTATTATTCCAGATGTACTTCTGATTTGTAATACATTTCTGTATTATCAGTATTTCATATTTTCCTATTCACTTTTTTTGAAGCATGCATTTCTGTGTGGATCATTTTTTAAATCAGTAGTACCCTTATCATTTAAAATAGTTAACAAGTGCTTTATTGCCTTACTATACTGTGCTTGGTTTTGTCAAGCTCTTATTTCTGGGTTGATTTTCACTGTTCTAGATAGCCTTGTTTGCATTGTTTCTTCTGAACCCAGACTCATTAGCTATCAAGCCCTACTCCCTGAAGACAGGGAATGATGGTTGCTGTTCTAAGTTCATTCTCACTGAAACTCAGACTATTCCTATCTGCCTAAGCTCAGACCCAATACATCCTGCCAATTATGAATTAAATTTCTGAGGTAGAAACCTGCTAAGAAGACCTCTTTCTTGAGCTAGAGCTTTTCTAAGGTCAGGATCTGCCTTATGATCTGCTCTATGGTTTTTTGTGTGTGTGTTTTTGTTTTGTTTTGTTTCTTGTTTTTTGTAAATTACTATCCCTGAGATGTCATATGGATGAGGAGACACATGGGAAGGAACCAGTCTTTTGAATTTCTCTCATGTCACCAAAACAAGCATTTACATGCGCTATTTCCATATGTTCCTCTTTAGGAAGGAGGAGCTGGGGAGATTATGGCACTTATTCAGGTTTGCCCAGTGACATCACAGTGGTACTGAGAACAGAATTCATCCTCCACTCCCATGGAGTCTCTTCTTGTCATTATTACCAAACACTCTTTCCTTATTGGACAACAGAAGATAGAATTTAGATCTCAGTATTTTCCCCAAGGAAGGTTTTAAGTTTCTTCTTACCTGCTTTTGTGAATAACACAGGTAAGGAACCCCAGTGAAATAACTTGCATACATTGTGCCACTCTTTAAAGGACCAAGATTATAGGCTCTGGCAACACTGTGAGAGAAGTGCACAGGAGAGAAAATGTCTGAATTGTAGGAATTCTGGGTAAGCAGAAATGCTCAGTTTTCTCCCATAAAAATAGGATATCTCAGGGAAGCTGAGATGGCTCAGTGAGTTAAGCGCTCACTTTGCAGCCCTGGGGACCAAGGATCGAATCCCGGCCCTGGCCGTGCAAACCCATATGCTGAACTGGGGAGTACCCCCAGTTCAGATCTCACCGGGGTGAGACCCCGGCCCAGTCCCTTCCCCGTGCAGCCCCACGCCCACCTGTGGAATGAAACTATGTGGAAAAACCAATCATGTGCAGCTATGGAGACTGTTCTGGGCCCTCCCCCTTCTCTCTGGCTCTGTCTCTCTCTGTCAAAAACAATAAAAATAAATCTTTAAAAAAAAAATAGGATATCTTCTGTGAAACTTGACTAAGTTGTTATTGACTAATTTGTTGACATACACATAAACTTTTCCTATGGGAATTTTTAAATATACCATACACAAAAGTAGAACAATATAATGAAATGCCAGGTACCTGGCACTCAGCTTGTGGAATCATCAACATATGGCCAATCTTATTTCATCTCTATTCCTATTCACTCCCTCTCCCCACTGTATTATTTTGAACCAAAATCAGTATATTGACCAATTTTTCAGTTTCTCCTTGTTCTCGAAGCTATTTCCTTTAGATACTGGAATGTGTGCTCTCACTTAGTTTACTTTTTAGCAATTTTTT
>PVKE010009030.1:0-45981 GCA_004027555.1 Craseonycteris thonglongyai | reverse complement strand
GGGGACAGTTGTGGGGGGAGGTGGGAGTGGGCACTAGATATAAGGTGATGGAAGGGGAACTGATACTGAGTGATGGGCACATAATACGATGCATGAATGATGTGAGGTGGACTTGTACATCTGTAAACTGTCTAATTGTTACCAACCAATGTAACCTCATCAAATTTAACAATAAATTAAAAAAAAACAAACAAAAAAACCTGTTTGTGGAATAAGCACACATAAGTTAAATCAAGACTTCAACTCCTTTAATCTGAAATGATCAGTCACAGATAACTAGTTTTTAGAGGATTAAAAAAACTGACAGCTCCCTTTAAAACACATCCTATTCTATAGTAAGCAGTTTTATAAGTAAAAAGAAAAAGGTATTTTTTAATAAAACTGACAAAATATTCTATCTTAAGAATAGCTATAGTCAATCAACCCGCACATGCTTGATATAGGCATCTTACTTACTAGGATCTCAAATTGTTTATTTTAGACATAAAAATGTGGGGGGAACAATTTATTATAAAATATAAAGCAGCAATGATTCAAGCATGTGAGTTTCTACTTTATGTCCCTAGCCAGAGTACAAATGACCGAATATCCTCATCAAAGCAAAGCCCCCCTGCCAAAAAAAATTTAATGAATTAATTAAAAAATAAAATTTAAAAAAATGGAACCACCATAAAGACAATGGCACATTAAAATTTCTTTCTCTTGATCATACCTGGCTTCCAGCTGACTGGATAAGTTTCTTCTGTTACTGTATCATCCATCCTCTCTGTATACTTTAATGGTTTTATCAGCATCAACTGTTCATCACTTACTTTCAGACTGATCAAAAGCAGAAGCAAATATTCCTGATTCCTGTCCAAAGACCCAGGCTGTAGAGCTGCATGAACTCTCTGGAAATTGTAGCTAGTTCTCCAGTCCCAGAGATGAGCCAGGCCTCTCTCAGCCCCAGATATAAGCACTTCATCGTGCTCATCAATTCTTAAGGAAGCTTTCTTTCCTCCTTCAGAAAAGTTTTTGTGCAAAAACTTAAAATAAGTAGTGTGTGCAATTAGTCTCTGGGTAACTTAATTCACACAAATGTACAAGGCAGTTTTCTTGTAGCTGCATGTCATTGAGTTCAGTTCGCCACCAGATCTCAAGGGTTATTTTTATATGTCACCCCTTAAGCAACCCTTAAATGCCACCAACTTTTCCAGACTTACAAAGTTAGAATGCCAAAGCTCTTACTGAGAACTTTGAAATTTATCCTGTCCGGTATGTTTGACAAAGAAGTTTACTTGAAAGGCAATTTAAAGGAAGTCTTCTTGCAGTTATTTCTGTAATAGTATTTTACATTTATATGGTACAATGTACTTATAACATGCTCATGCACATGATTTCACTGAGTCCTTGTATACCCCTTTGAAACAGAAAGGTGATTTTTATTTTCCTCATTTATCAAAGGAGACAATAGAGTTTCAGACTTGTTAAATGACTTGTTCCATTCTATCTGTCAAATAGTGATTGAACATATACTATGGGAAGACCATGAGGTAAGCCTCCTAAACTAAATACAGTCCAGAGAGCAAAGAGCTTACAATATCAAGTAGAGGTATGATGGTTATGCAAATAACTATTAGGTGGTGGAGTGGGAGCAACTTTTATGAGAAGTATAAGCATCTCATGACATTCACAAGGAAGGGAGATTTAAGCACAAGACTTGGAATCAGAGAAGTTCTTTACACAAGAATTCACTTCTCTGAGCCTCAGAGTCTTTGTGAAATGGAGTTGCAATGGACTGTCAATAAAATAGGGCTTAGAGTTTGAATATATTTGTTTACAATCTCCCACTACCACTTACCAGATCTATAATCTTTGCAATGTCACTGAACATTTCTATATTTTGTTTTTTTCCTCACTAAATAGGAGTAACAATACCACCTCATAGCCATTTTGTGAATTTTGAGATAAAGCTCACAGTACCTACTGCCTAGTAAATACTCAGTTATATTAGTTTCTATCATTATTATAGTATTAATAATAGTAGGTATGGAAGCTCAAATAAGACTTGATTGACAGTATGATAATGAATAGATTTTGAACAATGAGTTGGATTACGATTGGCACAGGATGAAAACAAAATGTACAACTAGTTAAAATGCAAGACATTCTTGAAGAACACCAAGTTATCATCTTTACTGATACATATGTTATTAGTAAGTCACTAGAGGGATGTTTGGTTGAAATAATTATGAAGGCTTTTGAGTGCTAGTTTAGAAATTTGTGGCTGATGTGGTAGGCAGTTGAGGACCTCTAAAACATCCTCATGAATAGTCAAGGTTTTTAAAGATTTTTCAGTCTAGTTAGTATAAAATGGTATCTGATTAAGGTTTTCAGTTGGCTTTTCAGGAATATATATATATATATATATATATATATATATATATATATATATATATATATATATTGCTAATATCCCTAAAACTTATCATGGCTTCTGGTATCCAATGGGCCTAATACATACTTATTGAAAAAATCAGTAAATGAATGAATGTTTGGAATGAATGCAAGGTATCTTTCTTTTTCACAGAACATCAAAGACTTTTAACAGACTTGTATAGAGACAATTTGCTTATTGCCTACACCATGGGCATGACTTTAATGAAGACCATCTGGGCTGAGAAAGACACTGTCCTGAAATATCCATCTTGGTCATTCTCTTAGTTTCAATAGTGGCACTTCAATCACACTATGCAGGTAACAATCTACACTAGAAATATGAAGCTTTGGCCCTTCCCAGACATGGGCATCATAATGCAGAGAGCAAGCATTGCATGCTTGGAAGAGAAGTTACTAACCAGCAGCTTCAGCCCAAGCTGATTTGAGACCAGCGATCTGAGTTTGAGAATACTCACTGAGAGGATTTGGCCTCGCAGATGGACTCCTCAGCAATTTCTCTCCTTGGTGTCTATAATCAGGAGACCATTAAGACCTGACTACAAGTAGCCCCGAGGCTATCTTCAATATATAGGTTTCATTATGACTTAGGTATGGTGAGGCCAACAGGTCAAGAGATAACACCATTGAAAACATGGTTTCTTACACTCACAGATCCCAAGAGAAGGGGCACGTGGTACAGCTGGGGCCACATGCAGAAGCTCTGGTGTCAGTCAGGGTATAGACGGAGAGGCACACAGTGAGCAGAAGGCTTTCTTGTGATTCTGCAAGGAGAAACAGGTAATGCAAGGTAAGGTCTAAGGGCATTTGTGGAGCTAACATTTCTACTTTATATTGCATTATGAGTTTTAAAGGTTTAGGATTGGCTGGTGATCATTTTAGTGGGCTCTGGGGCAGAATACCTGTCCCTAGTTATCTGTTATCTACCTGACTGTGGGGTGATTAGAGCAGGTAGATAATGGTCTGGAAAATGAGACCAATTAAAGAGGTGTTTGGGGGTGAAGGATGTGGGTTTTTTGGTGGGCATATGAAAGGTTTGCTCACAGACTAGGTGTTTCCAGTCTCTAGGAACTGGCTAACCCTGGGTAGGGCAGACACTCTAGCGTGAGCAAGTCCCCAGAAGTCACAGCATCAGAATGCAGAAAATAAAAGATACAGTTAATACAGAAAAAATATAGTTTTTTCATTTCAGAGTGTCATTTCCTCATATATCTTAAAGGAAGCCTGTAACAGCTACTATCTACTGGAAATGTAATATACACTAGATTTTGGACTAGTTGCATAATATACTTTTTTTAATAACCTAGATGTTAGTGCCATAACCAAAAGGCCTATATTGTTTCAAATATTTGCAATAGTGTGTGTGTGTGTGTGTGAGAGAGAGAGAGAGAGAGAGAGAGAGAGTGTGTGTGTGTAGCTATAGGCTCTGAGATCCAAAGGGCAGAACAACAGATCAATGGGTAAAAATTATAGGGAACCAGAACACAGCCCTACATACATACGGCATTCACTGTAACAAGTAGAATTTTCCAAAATGGAACAGATTGCCGTGTGACATAAAGAAATCTCTATCAGAGCACACGCTGTTTCTCCTACCTGTCTCTCATTCCAGAGAAGTCCTGCTTTGGCTGGAGTTTCAAACCTCATGACGCCTAGGGTCTCATTAAATCCAAGATGTTCAGCCCAACTAAATTTGTGTTCAAAAATCCTTAGAAATTCAAAACAATCTGAAAAAAGAATTTGGCTGAATGCTGAACGTCCAAGGGTTAAAATCCATTTTTGGTATAAATGTATATTGATGAACTTTGAAGATACAGACAAGAACTTCAAAATAGGGGAAGCCGGGACGGCTCAGTGGGTTAAGCGCTCACTTTGCAGCCCCGGGGACCCAGGATCGAATCCCAGCCCCAGCCCGTGCGGACCCATATGCTGAACTGGGAGCTCCCCCAGTTCAGTTCTCGCTCTGTCTCTGTATCTCTCTCTGTTTCTGTCTCTCTCTCTCTCTCTGTCAAAAACAATAAAATATAAAAATAATTAAAAAAATAATAATACATATTAAAAAAAAGAACTTCAAAATGTTATCCCTTCCACCCCACCAACATTGAATGAGCATAAGAGGATAGATCTCCTAAGATTCCATACTGACAAAGCAATCTGCCAGAACAGAGCAGACAAGTCATTTCAATATTCCCAGCACCCATGTGCTGAACTGGAGTGTGGCCCCCAGTTCAGTTCTTGCTAGGGCCTGTGTGGGAGCCCCCGGCCCAGTTCCTGCCCTGCGCAGCCCTGCACCCACCTGTAGAGTGAAACTATATAGAAAACTAATGCTGTCAACTATGGAGACTGCTCTGGGCCCTCCCACTTCTCCCTTGTCTCTCTCTCTCTCTGTCTCTCCCTCTGTCAAAAAATAAAAATAAATCTTTAAAAAAATAAAATAAAAAAAATTCCCAGCAAAGAAAAATTTTAGAGTTAAAATTATATTCAGGATTAAGTTATAGTTAGTTAATACCTCTATAGATATTTACTTAATGATATAATCCACTCAGCTTCCCCCTCCATGAGTTTTTTCTACTCACAAGTTTGATTTAATTGGGTGAAAATGTTATGTATAAGAAAGACATTTTAAAATGATTGAGTGCATGCAGGCATACTCTTGCTTATATAAAACCCACACTGAAGGAATTTTAAACTCTGATGTTTTAATGATTCTAAGGAAATCTGCTAAGCTAACATTTCTACTTCATATTGCGTTATTATTTTTAAAGATTAAATTTATTAAAACACAAATTTATCTTTCTCCATTAGTGACCATAGCCTAATAAGGGAAAGTATGTAATCTCATATCAATTTGTCTCATCCTTAGAGTGAAAATGGTATTATTTTTTGGAATAATTGCCTATTTGTGTAATGTACCACAAGTATTTTCATCCTGCACAGAGACTTCTTAGATTAACCCCAGAGGGGTTATCCTTAATCATAACTATTTTGCCTCAAAATCACAATCTGTGTTTATTATATATCATAGTCTATTACCCCCACTTGTCCTCTAAGTGCTTTGTATTGCCTAGCAAAGTACCGGACCTATAGCAAGTATTCAGTAAATATTTATTTTTAAATTCAAGTATAGTTGACACATAATATTATATGAGTTTCAGGTGCACAACATAGTGATTCTACATTTATATACCATCTGATAAGATCATCACAATAAATCTAGTAACCATCTGTCACCCCATAAAGTTATTGTAATTTTATTGACTGCATTCCCTCTGCTATACATTACACTTTCGTGACTTATTTATTTTATAACTGCAAGTTTGTACCTCTTATCCCCCTTCACCTTTTCCACCCATCCCCCACCTTCCTCAGTCAATATTTAATTAGTGCTGGAAAGCTATGATCTCTGCCTCATTTGGCAGATTTCAAAGGCCAAGGGAGAAGAGCTTAAACTCAAAAGAGTGTGAGTTTGCTCCACTGTTTATTCCACTTTGTGTGATCACCCCTTGACTACCAGATGGTAATATCTCCACATCAGCAGACCAGACGGGCCAAGACAAAAGGCAATGGGACTGAACCACATGGTGTGTCAGGTGCCTGAGCTGGAGGCTAAGGTCAGAATGGAGACCACGGTGCCTGAGAAGGGAGCCCAGTGGTGATGGCAGAACCGTCTCTGTAAGCTGTCACCTCACCAGGACCCTCTTTTCTTCTTTGGGGACTTCAATTAACTTAAATGAGAAAGAGATCAGTCTGTCTTAACTCAAGGGCTTATGACTAATTGTTACATTTTTACATTTTGTACTGGACCTCATGAAAGTTAGGTCAATAGATTTCTTCCACTTAACTCCAAAATAAGTATTCTGAACATGACATGTAATATTAAGAGTAACTATTTCCACAATAATATTTCACAATGTCCTGTTAGTTTTTATCTCCTTTCAACTGCATAATAGCCTCATCACGTGAGGAGGTAAAGACAGCATCAGCAAGAAAAGGGAGAAGCTTCATCTTGAACTTGGAGATGTTTATCCTCAAATTGCTCAATCTATTATCATCTGATGGCTCTTAGCATCTTGTCACATTACACAACAGATACTGATGTAGCCAGGGTTTTCAGGATATCTTTTCACTAGTGCTGTGGTTTGGGTCCTCACTTGATGATATTACCCATAGGCCATACACATATTTAAATGACACAGGTTATAAATACTCAGCAGGTGAAAATAAAAGATAAATATTCTAATTTTTTTTTAAAAATGGTAGTTGATCATGGGATTTTTTTTTTATTTGATAAAGAAACACAATAGTCTTGGATACTATTTTCAAATAAACAGTAACAAGAGTGTCTTTGACTCCAGACCCTTGTCTTATAATTAAGAACCCTATAATAGAGCCTAATTGATACTCTAAGACACCATGACCAGACAGAAGTAAGATGGAAAAAGAAGAGGATGAACAGAGGACCCTTACTAGCCCAATCCAAATGTTTATATTAAAAGCAAGCTGGGGAAGCCAGGATGGCTCAGTGCGTTAAGCTCTCACTTTGCAGCCCCAGGGACCGAGGATCGAATCCTGACCCCGGGCCCTTGTGGACCCATATGCTGAACTGGGAAGTGCCCCCAGTTCAGTTCTCTCCGGGGTGAGACCCCGGCCCAGTCCCTGCCCTGTGCAGCCCCGCGCCCACCTGTGGAATGAAACTATGTGGAAAAACCGATGATGTGCAACTGTGGAGACAGTTCTGGGCCCTCCCTCTTCTCTCTGTCTCTGTCTCTGTCTCTGTATCTCTCTCTCTTTCTCTATCAAAAACAATAAAAATAAATAAATCTTGGGGAAGCCGGGATGGCTCAGTGGGTTAAGTGCTTACTTTGCAGCCCCAGGGACCGAGGATCAAATCCCAGCCCCGGCCCGTGCGAACCCATATGCTGAACTGGGGAGTGCCCCCAGTTCGATTCTCACTGGGGCAAGACCCCGGCCCAGTTCCTGCCCTGTGCAGCCCCTCACCCACCTGTGGAATGAAACTATGTAGAAAAACCAATAATGTACAACTATGGAGACTGCTCTGGGCCATCCCCTTCTCTCTGTCTCTGTATCTTTCTCTCTCTCTCTCTCTGTCAAAAAGAATAAAAACCAAAATCTTTAAAAACAAGCTATATAGGATATACAAGCTACATAGGATGTGAAGCCACATGACAACCAAAGTACCTTAAAATAGAGGATAAGGCTTAAGTAGCAAAAGAACACAAGATATTCCCAAATTAATCTTTGCTTTTTATAGTAGCTTTCTTTTCCAGTTCTTTACATTCAGAAGTTTCCTGGGAAACTTTTGACATTGACAGGTAATTATTAAATGGCAAAGCGAATAATGAATTATAACAATTCTAATGATAATGACCACTATCGCAATGTATGTTAGACATTGTGCTGAACCATAATTTTTCTAAGCTACCAAGGTTTTCTCACCTGGAAAATTACTTTTCATCAGCTTAAATTATTAGCAAATACAAATTCTCTTGGACATATCTGATATCTGTGAAAACAGTATGGAGCTTCCAATTGAGTCAGCCTCTCCTCAAATACATATTTATTATGTATGCAAATGTATGTTTATGCATATTGAATATGCATATGTATGTGTTGTATGTCTAAAAATGAAAATAGCATTTTCACATACATTATCTCATTTAAGCTTTAGAGAAACCATGCAAGGCAGATATTTTAATCACAGTTTTATATACAAGGAAACAAACATTTCAGAAGTATTGAATGTTTTCCAAAGAGTACCGAGGTAGTCATTAGCAATAGCAGGATTCAAACCCAAGAAACTCAGGTGTCTGGTTGGGAGTCTTAATCCACATCAGGTGAGAAGAGTAGATTCGCTTTGTAGTCAGGAAAAGGTCAACTATTGTCACCACTATTTTCACTCCTTTAGGTGGCTTTAGCTTCATATGCAAGGGTAGCACTGATTGGTTAGGAAACTATCTTCATACAGAGTTGATACAAGTCCTCATACCTGAAATAGCCTATCATTGTAAAGCAAACATTTATTAAATGTGTGACTAAGGCTAGTCACTTAACCTTAGTAAGCTTCAGTTTTCTCATGGGTAGGGATAATAATAGCCACTTACCAATGTAATTTAATAATTTAATTTAATGATAAAGATGATATATACAATGACGTGATGATGAAAAAGGTAGAGAGCCAAGTATAGCACCTGGCATTTATTAAAAAATACCATTATAAATCAAGTGCAATTATTTTCATTACTGTTCATAGGGCATATTTGGTGCCAACACTGAACAGAATTTGAGTTACTCCAGAAGAGAAGCAAGATTTTTGTTAACCTCCTAGTATTAATATAGATGATATGGGGAAAATAGTGAGTGGACATTAATTTTCCTTAATTTGCTACAAGTTGCTATATAGCCGAGAAGACAAGACCCTGAAGTGTCTTTTGTAAGACTAGGCACAGTCCTGAATAGGACAGCGACATTGACTGAAAAAATAGGGGCTGATTAAAAAAATAAAAATAAAAATGAAGAAACAGGGTAAAGGATCTAGAAGAGAGAAATTGACACATTTTTGGATGCTCTGTGACATGCGCTGTATTTAGCTCCTCAGTCGCCTTGTGCCAGTTGATTAAGGCTGGGAACATTTTCCCAAGTTGTGTGAGAGAAGCACAGCTGTCGTGTTCAGGAACTTGAGTAAAAAAACGTATGCTTCCTGCCAAGCTTCCACTGGGTACAAGCTCAAAGCTTCACAAAAACAGAATGGCTTTTAAAATGATTGGAAAGATTCATTCTCCTTGACAGATGGAAAGTATCAGAGACTAGGGGAATGTGCCTGTGTGAGCCTGCACACATGCATGTGTGTGTGTGCACACGCACTCACACTTGCATGCATGCTTGTGGTGAGGAGGCTGTCTGTGGAACTGGAAAACTTTATGGAGAGTTTTGGGTTTCTTTATTCCTGCATTGTATTTTCTCAGAAACCTATTTTCTCAAATGATAATAACCACAATCATTTTTCTGTGGGCCTGAGTGGTGGAGGAATAAGGGTTTACCCCAGCCTTGGCATATACATAAATATATTTTAAAGTGTATATACCAGGGCTGTCCGGAAACTATCCAGCCATGTAACTGTTCTCATTATATTGACAACGGCCGGATTTTTTTCTGGACAGCCCTTGTATGTTTTGTAGAACCCATTTCAAAAGCTTAACACACCCACACACAGACACAAACAAATACACAAACATATAATTTACCAGCCTGCCATTATAAACTTATAAAATAGCATACCCACTCAGCTTTTATAACAAGGAAAATGGACTTGGTTTCTGATTCAAAAAGATATTAGGAAGTTTCTCAGCAAAAAAATAAATAAAACACAGAGAAGATTCCCACCCTCTCCCCCAGATCTTTCTATTCTTCGGATATTTTAATCTCACTTCCCATGTGGGATGATTAGACCAGTCAAGGTAACTATGGCAACACACAATCTCAGAGCTGATGTGCTGCCTGAAGTTTAGCCAACAGCTCACTGCATCATTGCCTTTTTTGCCTAGCAATTGTAGGAGCAGTTGATGGAGGTTTCATATGCTTGGTTTACTTGATGTGGTCACCATGATTAAGGGTCATTTTGTGGGACCCTCTTCCATTGTTCTGAAATTTTGAGCTAATTTAGAGAGCAAAATAGTGGTATTTCTGAAGTCAGAAATGATATACACATGCCCTCATTCTTACAGGTTCATCCTTGGAATATAGGCATACACCAGAGATATTGTGGGTTTACCCAGACCACTGCAATAAAGGGATTATTGCAATAAAGCCAGCGACATGAAGTTTTTGGTTCCCCAGTGCATATAAATGTTATGTTTACATGATACGTTAGTCTATTAGGTGTGCAATACATTATGTCTAAAAAATGCACATACCTTATTTTAAAATACTTTATTGTGAAAAGAGGCTCACCATCATCTGAACCTCAGTGAGTCATAATCATCTTCTTACTGGTGGAGTGTCTAGCCTTGACGTTGATGGTTACTGATGGATCAGATGGTGGTTGCTGAGAGATGGGGGAGGGGTGGCTGTGGCAATTTCTTAAAATAAGACAATAATGGAAGTTGCTGCATTGACTGACTCTTCCACAAATAATTTCTCTGTAGCATATGATGCTTTCTGATAGCATTTTATTCACAATAGAACTTCTGCCAAAATTGGAATCAAGCCTTTCAAACCCTGCTGCTGCTTCATCAACTAAGATTATGTAATATTCTAACTTCTGTGTTGTTATTTCAACAATTTTCACAGCTTCTTCACCGGGAGTAAATTCATCTCAAGAAACCACTTTCCTTGCTCATCCATTAAGTACCAACTCCTCATCTACTGAAGTTTAATTGTGAGACTGCAGCAATTCAGTGACATCGTCTAGTTCTCTTGCTATTTCCACATCTGTAGTTACTTCCTCTACCAAAGTCTTGAACACCTCCAAGTCCGCTATGAGGGTCTGAATCAATTCTCCTAAACACCTGTGAATGTTGATATTTTGACCTCTTCCTGTGATTCAAAATGGCACCTAGAATGGTGAATCCTTTCCAGAAAGTTTTTAATTTACATCAACTAGATCAATCAGAGGAATCACGGTGTATGGCAGCTATAACCTTAGAAAACGTATTTCTTAAATAATAAGACTTGAAAGTTGAAATTATTTATTCACGGACTACAGAATGGATGTTGTGTTAGCAGGCCTGAAACAACATGAATTTCACTGAACATCTCCATTAGACCTCTTGGGTGACCAGGTACATTGTCAATGAGCAGTTATATTTTGAAGTCTTTTTCTCTGAGCAGTAAGTCTCTATAGTAGGCTTAAAATATTCAGTCAAATATGTTGCAAACAGATGTGCCATCCTTCAGTCTCTGTTGTTTCATTTGCAGAGGACAAGCAGAGTAGATTTAGCACAATTCTTAAGGGTTCTAGGATTTGGGGAACATGAAATAAACACTAGCTTCAACCTAAACTCACCAGGTGCCTTAGCCCCAATAAGAGAGTCCTGTCTTTTGAAGTTATGAAGCCAGGCATTGACCTCTCTGTAGCTATAAAAATCCTAGATGGCATATTCTTTCAATAGAAAGCTGATTCATCTACATTGACAATTTGTTGTTTAATGTAGCCAGTTTCATTAAGTATCTTAGCTAGAACTTCTGGATAACTTAATGCAGCTTCTCCATTAGCTCTTGCAGTTTCACCTGCATTGTTATGTTATGGAAAAGGCTTCTTTTCTTAACCTTTATGAGCCAACCTCTGCTAGCTTCCAACTTTTCTTCTGCAGCTTCCTTACCTCTCTCAGTCTTCACAGAATTGATGAGCACTAGGATCTTGATGTGGAGTAAGCTTTGTCTTAAGGGAATGACATGGTTGTGTTGCAGAAAGTGACACTTAGAGGATTTCAGATGCTCAGACAACTCTTTAGATAGAGGAAGGAGCTTTTATTAGCCGGCTGAGCACTCAAGGCTAGTAGCACCGAAGCAGGCATTATCCATAGTTAGATTCCTTACAGTTTATGTACCCTTTTCAGGGTCCATGTGATTGGATCATGATTCCTTTGTCTAGGGTCTTATGTGTTCCTCGTGACTCAAGGTGGGGAGGGGGAGTTTCAGTGGGACTGTAGGGGTTCCAGGACCACTGGTTCTGACTATCTACAGAACCTTTTTTTCTTGTATTGGAAGAGTCTCCAGGCCAGTCAGAGATCTATATATGTGGTTCATCTATAACCAGCGGGGTCAGTCATTCCTGCAGGCCCTTTCTTCTGTAATCTTTTAACTTCCTCCTCTGTCAGTTGGTTTGATCAATCCCAACAAATAAAACTTTCTCCATATCAGCAATAAGGCTATTTTGCTCTCTTATCAATTGTGTGTTCCCTGAAGTAGAGCTTTTAATTTTTTAAATAACTCTTTGTTTGCATTCCTAACTTGGCTGTTTGGCATGAGAAGCCTGACTTTCAGCCTATTTAGGTTTTCAACAGGCCTTCTTCACTAAATTTAATCTACTTTTTTTTTTTTTAATTTTAAAATAAATGTGCAATTATTTTCTTAACCACTTAGAGGCCATTCTAGGGTTATTCATTGACCCAATTTTAATATTGTTTCTTAGAGAATAGGTAGACCCAAGGAGAGGAAGAGAGGTAAGGAATAGTTGGTCAGTGGAGCAGTCACAACACACGTATTTATTAACTAAGTTCACCATCTTATATAAGTGTGGCTTGTGGCATCCCAAAACAATTACAATAGTAACATCAAAGATCACCAAAACATATATAATAGTAACGAAAAACTCTGAAGTACTGCAAGCATTACCAAAATGTGACACACAGACATTATGTGAGCAAATGTTATTGGAAAAATGGTGCCAATAGATTTGTTCAATGCAGGGTTGCCACAAATTGCAATTTATAAAAAATTTAAATAAATAAAATACCACTATCTGCAAAGTGCAATAAAGTGAAGCAAAATAAAATAAGATGTGCCTGTAACTTCTTGACTGCTTATTGGATACCAGATCAGAGAATGTACGATGCTGGCAAGATAGCCGTAGTTATCAGTCTAATAAAACCACAAAAACCTGGAACTCAGCTTTGTTGATGCTTATAAGTGTGTCTAGTTGACAGTCACCCCTTTGCATAAAACGTAATAAATTGTACTAGTTGAAATGTCATGGTAACTTTCAGAAAAACTAAGAGGAAATTTGTATGACCTTGGAGAGGGGGTGTGGTATTTCAGACCCGAAGACTTGGACCTAATCGCTTACCTAAGACAGATATAGGTAAGGAATCGGTCTTTGTACATTATTTATTGTTATCAGTGGGAATAGTTTTCCTTTATCTAAAGTGGGGAATACAAAGACTAGCCAAGCTTGCAATTAGAGCTCTGGAAAGCTTAGAAACAGCCAAACCAGAAGTAGACTTATTTTTATTTTAGTATTACTAAAGCTGTGAGCCAGCTTTGTCCAAGCGCAGTCCCCAATTAAATTAAGGTGATTGCACACCCCTCTATTTGCCAGGCAAAGGAAAGGGTAAACTATCTCTTCATGAAAGCATCTTCTAGAGCTTTCATAATATTTTTTAAAACACAATATCCAACATTTAAAATGAAATTACTAGGCATCTGAGTAGATAGAACCAAATAGTTAATATATGTGAGAGAGGAAAAAATAAATTAAAAAGCGGGGATGCCAGGATAGCTCAGCAGGTTGAACACTTGCCTTGCAACCACAAGGACTGGGGATTGAATCCTGGCCTCAGCCATGCAACCCCGTATGTTGAACTGCAGCCCAATTGGCAACCACTGAGCCCGGTGATGAAAGTTCTTGCCTCCCAGCCAGGAGGCCCTCAGTTTGGTTCTTGCTCTGCATGACTCCACATCCATTTGTGTGCAATAAAACCATGTCACAACTAATGATATACAATTATGAGGACTGCTCTGGGCCCTCCACCATTCTCTCTCTCTCTCTCTCTCTCTCTCTCTTTCTAACAATAAAATAAATCTTAAAAAAGAAAAGATAAGTAGGAGTTAAATAGTTAGCAGATACTGAATTTAGAAAAAAAGGTGTGCAAGTAACTATAAATAACCTATATAAGAAAAGAGAGAAATAGTTAAGTAAACATTAAAAATGTGCAATTTAAATAGAGTATAGGAATCCATAAAAATTACAACTTATTTAAAATTTTAAAAATAATATTGTTAGAATTTGACAATAGCTTTTTTTTTAGGATTTATTTTTATTGTTTTTTGACAGAGAGAGGGAGACAGGCAGAGAGACACAGAGACAAAGGGGAGGGCCCAGAGCAGTCTCCATAGTTGACATTAGTTTTCCATATAGTTACACTCCACAGGTGGGTGCAGGGCTGCGCAGGGCAGGAACTGGGCCAGGAGCCCCCTGCATAGGTCCCAGCAAGAACTGAACTGGGGGCACACCCCAGTTCAGCATATGGGTCCACAGGGGCTGGGGCCAGGATTTGATCCTTAGTCCCCGGGGCTTCAAAGCAAGTGCTTAACCGGCTGAGATATCCCAGCTTCCCCAATAGCTTTTTTTTTTTTAAGGGGGGACTGCAGGAGGAGAATAAAAGGACATTAAGGATAATGGTAATATATTTCCTGAGATGTGTGCTGCACATTTAGGTGTGATCATGCTGCAAAAATGCACTGAGCTGCACACTTATTATTTCTGTATGTATATCATAAAATTATAATTTAAAAGTAATAAATGCAACTATAAGTTATAAAATGAAGGAGTGGGAATCAAATATATGGTAATGGAAAGAGAGCTGATTCTGGATGGTAAGCACATAATGCGATGTATGGACAATGTCATGTAGAATTGTACACCTGGAAACAATTGATATCAATCAATGTCACTCCAATAAATTTAACAATTAAAACAATTATAAAATGAATTATAAATAGAAGTATACAAAAATGTCTGACATTTTGCTAGGTGTTTGGGAGGTAGAGCTACAAGGGAAACATTCATTGATTACAAGATTGTGATCAGTGTTAGTGCCAAAAAAATAGATAGATAGATAGATTGATAGATTACTTGCAAAAGCTGGGTAACCACTTAACATTGCTTACCATCTTGTGATCAACTTATTTATATCAAAAAGATTGAAAAAGTGAAGCAAATTAACCATCCAAGAAACCACAGGGAGAAAAAACTAATAAAGATAAGGGCAGAAGTTAATAAGACATAAAGGCCACAAGTTGTGTATGAAAAATAAACTAATAAAATTGACAAACTTCTGCATGATTTTTTTCAGGCAAAAATAGAATAAGCACAAACAATATCAGAGATCAAAATAAAAGGGCATCCTATATAATATAAGTTTCTCTCATTAGAGTATTATAAAAATTCATGTCTATACAGGAAAATTGAGACAAAAATTCTTAGAAAAAAAGGAATGATTTATCAAAAGTGATTCAAGAAAAAATAGCAAATCTAAATAGTTCTATGAACATAATAGAAAATTAATCACTACTAAAATTGTAATTACAAAATAAGCTTCCCAACTAAAATAGCTTTATCAGTGAGCTCTAGTCAATGTTTAAATTTTAACTTTAGGTAAAATGTACAATAGCCCGAAGAGTAGAAAAAAACGAGATGCTTTTATAAAGGAGGCTAGTATTACTGTGATACATAAACACAATAAGGGCAGTTGAAAAAAGAAAAGGTCAATTTGCCCATAAATAGAGATGAAAAAATTCTCATGAAGTAAATATTAAACCAAGTTGTGCAATAATATGAACTTTCTCTACAGTTGACATTTGAACAATGTGAGGACTAAAGATGCCAACCAACCCTGCACACAGTTGAAAATTTGTATACAACTTTTGACTCCTCCCAAATTTAACTACAGCCACCCCTCAGATTCCATAGAGAACTAGTTCCAGGATCCCCTCTGATACCAGAATCTGTGAATGCTGAAGTTCATTCTATAAAATGACCTAAATTAGAGTGATGCCCTTCACATTGCAAATTCCCAATTGCAGGCTGAGAATACTGTTTTTCATTAGTGATCGGTTAAATCTATGGAGGCAAAACCCAAGGATGCAGAGGTCTAACTGTACATTTGTTGAGGAAAAATCCTCATACAACTAGACCCAGGCAGTTCAAATTTGTGCTGTTGAAGGTTCAACACAAATAAATATATTTTTTTTATTCCAGAAAAACAAGGTTATTATTATACTTTTAGGAAAAGTAATTCTGTATTGAAAGAGATCAATCATCAGCAACTTGATGTCTGTAAAGTTTCATAGAGCAAATATATAAAGAATTCTCACAACTAAACAACAAAAATATTTTGACTCAATTTTAAAATATACAAAAGTTTTACAGAGGCATTTCTCCAAAGAAAATATACAAATGGTCAGGACGCACTTGAAACAATACTCAAAATCATTAATCATTAGAAAAATGCAAATGCAGATTAGAATTTCAGTATGAGGAAACTTCATACCCACTAGGATGGCTATTGTTTAAAAAGCAAGCAGGGAAGGTTGGGACAGCTCTGCAGTAGAGTACTTGCTTTGCAATCACTAGGTTGGAGGTTTGATTCCCGGCCCCAGCCTGTGCAAACCCAAATGCTGAACTGTTAACTGCTGGGCCAGCTTGGTGGTGGACATGCTCACCTCCCATGAGGGAGGCCCCCGATTTGGTTCCCGCCCCGATTTGGTTCCCGCCCATGTGGCTCCATATCCACTTGTGTGGAATGAAACTATGTCACAACTAATGATGTACAACTATGGAGACAGCTCTGGGCCCTTCCTCTTCTCTCTTTCTATATCTTTCTCACCTTCTCTCAAAACAATAAAATATATATATATAAATTATTTTTTAAGGCAAGCAATAACAAGTGTTTATAAGGATGTAAAGAAATTAAATTCTTTATACATTGCTGTTGGAGATGTAAAATGGTACAGCCACTTCGAAAACTTCAAGTAGTTCAGCTGTTTTGAAAAATCTTAAGTATAGAGTTACCATATGACCCAGATATTTCACATCTAAGTATACATTTAAGAGAAATAAAAATATAAACTCACTACATTTAAATAGTATATAGGTCAAGGAAGGAATGTCAAGAGAAATTTAAAAATATTTGAACTAAATAAAAATAAAACACACACAGTTCATCAAAATTTGTGGGGTGCAGTGAAGCTAGTACTTAGAGGGAAATTTATAGCATTGCATGCATATATTATATTTTTAAAGCTGACGTTAGTTACGCATTTGTTCATTTTATTATTATTAGTTATAGAATATATATACTTTTACATAAAAATTATTTTACAATTAAAAGAACAAAATATGAAAGATCCTAACCAGAAAAATAAAATGCATAACACAGTCCCTGGTATATAATAGCCACTTAAAACTTATTAGCTGTTATTATAAATTATAAATGAAAAATAATATGAATCTCAGCTTTTTCGGTCTGGCTTATTTTGCTTAGCATGATGATCTCAAGTTCCATCCATGTTGTTGTGAATGGCAGGATTTCATCTTTTCTTATCGCTGAGTAATTAATATTCCATTGTCTATATGTACCACAGTTTTTTTTACTCATATGACTTTACTCATATGTGGAATATAAAACTGAGAGCAACAAAGAAACAAAACCTCATGGACATAGTCAATAGTTTAGTGGCTACCTGAGGGTAAGAGGGAGGGGGTGGAAGAGGAGGGAGGGGGAGATAAATATATGTGGCCAGAAAGAAAGCTGACTCTGGCTGGTGAACACATATTGTAACACATAGATGAAGTACTATAGAATTGTACACCTGGAACCTATGTAATTTTTACTAACCAAGGTCACTCCAATAAATGTAACAATAAAAACAAACAAACAAACAAAAATCCAGATACTAAAAGAGAAAAATAATTTAAAAAATAATATGAATCTCTAAAATAGGGGTCAGCATACTGCAGCCTGCAGGCGAAATTGGGCTCACCACCTGCTAAGAATGGCTGCGCACATAAAATAGATTTACATTTAAAATGGCTAGGAAAATTTTTTTTTTTAAATAATACGTTTCATGAAAATTATATGAAATTCAAATGTCAATGTTGATAAAGTTCTGTTGGAACACAGTCACACCTATTTGTTTACATACAAGTATTGTCTATGTTTGCTTTCTTTAAATCAGTAGACTTGAGCAGCTAAGACAGAGACCCCGTGGCTTCCAAAGCCTAAAATATTTACCCCCTGGCCTTTTGCAGGAAGTCACCAACTCTGAGCGGAAAGGCTCATGCTGTCCTTCTCAAGGACCAGTGGGCCCTGCATTCAGATGCCTGATGCAGGGCTTGGCTGCTCCTGGGCTCAACTACTTAGGAGAATCTCACCTGAGTTCCAGCAGTTTGTATGGAGATGAGCCATCACCCTCTGGAATAGGAGCTTTTGCTGAAAATAACTTGCACCCTCTGTTTCTGCTCTACTCTCTACCCACCTCGGTCACAAGTACAATTCGGGAGCCAGGGGAGCTTTTCTGAGAGCTCAGGAAACCTTGCTTCCCCTGGGGTGCTCTGTTATGGAGATGTGGGCCAACTTGAGAAATAAGAGGTGGACAAAGTGTCTAAGGTTTGAATTCCAACTCTGGCTTATTCGATACAAAATCATAGGAGATTTGTATACATTTTTATCGTTTTGTTGTTGTTGTTTCTCTATTAACAAAATGAGACTAATACCACTTTTAAATCCTTTAAGAAATTTTCATGAGAATTAGAGATAATATATGCAACATTCCTGCAAATAATAAACACTCAGTTAATAGAAGCTATTAGTATTCATAATGATCAATTCAGAAGGTGTCAGGGTGGAGGGGGGATTCAAACTGGCCTCTCTGGTCTTACTAGATTTCAACTCTAATTCCTTAGAGACCTCAGATACCAGGAAAGAGCAGAGAATGTAATTAATTAATTCAAGAAGACAGGACCTCCGAAGTCTCTGGTTAGCTCTTTTATCACCCTAAGTGATTTAGCAGCTCCTCATACACATTGCTCTGAATTCAGTCTTATAAGGGCCCTCCCTAGGCACTATGCACCTCTTATTCATGTTCCTCAACTCCCTTTGCAATTCCAGGTGATCCTCATTGTATCTAGGCCACTATGGTGAAGAGCCAAGGTTTTAGCCAGTTACTAAAAACATAGAAAAGACATCTCTGCTGGAAGTGAATCTCTCAGATGATGGTTCACCTTTTGGGGCCATTCAAGAAGAAAGGCAGTTTAGGAAAGTTACGAAGGCTCAGCAGGTTAAGCACTCACTTTGCAGCCTGGGGACCAAGGATCAAATTCCAGACCCGGCCCGTGCAGACTCATATGCTGAACTGGGGTGTGCTTCCCATGCAGGAGGCCCCAGACCAGTTCCTGCCCTGCGCAGTCCCGCCTACTTGTGTGGAATGGAACCATGTAAAAAAACTCATGATGTGCAACTATGGAGACTGCTCTGGGCCCTCCCCCTTCTCTCTGTCTGTCTCTCTCTGTCAAAAAACAATAAAATAATTTTTTAACAAAGATGAAAGGCAGTTTAAACCTGAAGGATGACAGAAGAGGAGAGCCCAGAGAATTCTCTACTTATTCACATTAGAATACTTGATAGTTGGGATAAAACATGGACATCTGAGAGTTTGAATGACTATAATTAAGATGAGACTGAATTCAGTTTGCTTTCCATTTAACTAGGTATAAAATTATATTTTTAATGTAACAAAACATGACATAATAAATTACCCTATGTTGTAATTCTTTGAGTCCTACATTAGAAGCCTTCTTTAAAAGGATTAGAAGCGAGAACATTATTTCAAAATTACTTCAAACAAAGCAAGATATAACATTAAGGTGTTTATTTCTGGGGAGGTGGTTGTGAGTATGGAGGTAAAATTGTCTGGAAGAGCTAGACAGCTCTACCGGACAAAGAAAGTTAAGAGCCTCCCGAACAACCACAGTTGGGCCTTGACTAGACTGTGCCCACTTGGGGCCCCTGGAAATGGGTAGATAGTTCTTATGAGATTCCTAAGAACTGAGCTGAAGCACACAGTCCATGGAATGCTTCTATAGCAGGTCTTCCTTGGACAAGCCCAGAAGAAAATGAAGACTTCCTTTAAACGTTCTAGTCTTCAGGAGCCAAAGAAGGACATAGAAGGCCTTTCCAGTGTTCTCAGAAGTCTTTGCTAAGAAATAATAATGGTCAGACACAAACTAGTGAGTTCTGATCAAGAGGGTGGAGTAGGCTAACCCATGTCCTCTCTCAGTTTAAATGTGTTGCACTTCCATGGGTATTCAACTGATGCCCACGGTCAGCATGAGACGACCCTGTGCAGTGGCCTCCTTTTAGATGCTACATGAGAAAAGGGCATTGACTTCCTCATCGTGAACTCTACCATTAACCCTCCTAAGTACGCCCCCACAGGACTGTCCCTAAAGGACACAAATATTGAAACCCGTGTTTCCGTATGGCTGTCAGCTCCCTTGGACCTGGATGGGCTTTCTTTTCTCCCTTTCCTCAATGGAGTGACTGCCACTATAACATGTGGGGGAAGTCACTATACGACTTTCTCAAGAGGTGGTCTCCACCTCTTCATTCTCAAGAATCCTAATGGAGAATAACAGGCCTTGTGATTGGGAGAATTGAAAGAATAAATTTTTTTATTTTTTTAAAGATTTATTTTACTTTTTTTTGACACAGATAGAGACAGAGACACAGAGAAAGGGGAGGGCCCAGAGCAGCCTCCACAGCTGTATGCCATCAGCCTTCAACATAGTTTCACTCCACAGGTGGGCGGGGGCCGTGCAGGGCAGGAACCAGGCCAGGGGCCTCCAGCATGGGAGGCATGCCCCTGAGAGCTGGGGACCAAACCAGGGGCCTTCCACCCGGGAAGCTTGCCCCACCCGAGAACAGAACTGTGGTACACATGCCAGTTCAGCATATGGGTCCACATGGGCCGGGGCTGGGGCTAGGATTTGACCCTTGAATCCCAGGCTGCAAAGCGAGCGTTCAACCCTCAGAGGGTTCAACCCTCTGAGCCATCTTGGCTTCCCAAAAATGATTATAGATTTAATATTTAAAAAATATTATTCTCATTGTATACTTTTTCATATCCTCGTTGTGGAAACCAAGTAAGAAAAGCATTGTCATTTCCGTTTCAAAGAAACTGAGGCCCGGGAGACTTAGGTCTCTTGACTAAGTCACTCACTAGTAGATCTCTGTTTTGTCTAACTACAGAGTCTGTTTTTTCCACTGCACATCCCCCTCACATGGAAGATACTCAAGCAGAGGCCGGTACCCTTGTAACATGTCTTTTATTCAGGCAATTAAGCCATCAAGTTAGAAATATGGACTTTGAAAACACTGAAGTTTTCCTAGGACTAAAATTTCAATAATTCTATATTTCTGCTTCTCTGTCTATTAGGTGAGTTTTCACATCCCAGTGATTGTTTTTTCTTTCCCGTCTTCCTCTCTTCAACGAATGCCTGAAACGCCAAAAATGTGTGGATTGGGTTCCCTTTAAAAGTCTCTGAAGGGCCCTGCAACTGCGTCATACCAGCCACATAATAATCCTATGAGGTTTTTCTCCATAATTCACACAGTTCGCCAGAGCTGGAGAGTGGATAAGAGATAATAATTTATTCAGGCAATTACACATCAATTGGTTATTAAAAGTGCCCTCATTGAGAAGTACTGTATCGAGGACACAGAGATAGATCTGGTTCCCCAGGTAACCAGCGCTAGCTCACAGACAGAAAGTACATTTTCTGATTTTGGATTGGCGTAACTTCTAGTGACCCCGCTATTCTTTGTCGCCTGCAGTGTGGTGTTCTGCCTGTGTGAGTGGGCGAAGGCACGCACAGTGGTGAGAAAGCCACAGGATGAATCCAGAGTCCCACGCTTTTCTTGGAGCCCTTTCCTCCTGGGAAAAATAATTATTGTTCTAATTAATTAAACATTCACCCAAGAATTCACTACTTCATCAATCCGTCCATTTAAAAAATAAGGATTGGCACTAACTACGGTGCTAGATACTGGAGGAGAGGGAAGAAGAATGACGTTATTCTTGCCTTTGAAGAGCTGACTGTGTAGTAAGTGAAGACACAGGCAAACAAGCAGTTTCAAATACTTTGGCAATTGCAGAAGTGGGGAGAACTACAAATGCAAGTGTGGTGAAGGCAGCCATTTGTTCTCTCCAGGGCAGCAGGAAAAGACTTCACTTACAGGAGAGATCAGACCTGAGTGGAGCCCTGTGGTAAGAAATAAGGGTTGCACATGAGGTAAGCTTTAGCTGGAGAATTCACCAGATCAAGAGTGGAAAGGCAGTCTAGAAAGAGGCGCAAGTATGTGCAAAGGCATGCAGTTTTTCATCTAATTAAGGGGATAAGGTGTATCTGGAGGAAATGACCATCTGGAACACTCTGAGGCATTCATATTTTTGGTCAACAGTAAGTGGAGAACAGTGAATGATTCTATTGCTAATGGATGGAACTGGCTGCACCAAAATCTTCTTGGAGGTTTTGTTTTGTTTTTGTTCAGTTTAAATACAGATACTTTGATTCAGAAAGTCGATAGCTGGACTTACGGTTCTGTCTTTTAAAGATTTCTGAGTGATTCCGTGGAAAACAGGGCTCAGAAAACACAGGAATAACTGGGTTAGTGCCTAGGCTGCTACCTTCCTTTTTTTATGCCTGGAACCTTGAGGTCTCATTTAGTCATCAACTCCCAAGCAGTTTGCTTAATGTCATCTAGTCAATTGTATCCCCCAGAAGAGCCTAATGTTTTTCCAGTGGTGTTTAGGATTTGGGAGGGTGCCCGGATGCACAGACAATCCTCTGGCACCAACTTCCAATGAGTTTCCTCAGAAATGTGGCAGCAGTGCATCCAGGGTTGCAGGCATTTCAGAGACTCAGAAGAACACGGGTCCTCGGTCTATGCTGTGTAAACTGCATCGGGGATTCCCAGGGGGTTGAGGCATTGGGGGGGGGCGGGGCACAGATCCAAGACTAAGATCTAAAGCACAGCATGGAACATTTAACATAATGGAAGAGTCTTCATTACAACCTAAGAACAAAATGTACTGAAAACATCTATACAACACTTATATTGTACAGCACCGTGGGGGACACAGCTATAGCTCTTATAATCTATTTGAAGAAGGGGGTACCATACACACACATATAAAAAAATAGCCCTAGTAACTCAATAATCACATAATATTCTTAGTTGTCCCAGTAAGAGACGTTAATGGCCTGAAAAGCAATTTTTATTGATGATATATTTTCTTTAAGTACTTAGAAGTATGAAACTGTCAAGAATGCATAAAAGAAATCATGCTTACCCCCTAGGAGCTGTTACTGTGAAAATGCGTTACTTATAGCTTTTTCTCCCCTTGGCTTTATTGCCTATTAAGGTAAGAAGAGAGGGATTAACATTTGTTGAATGCTCATTATATGACAAACAACAAGCTAGGTGCTTGTTGCTTGCATTATTTTAGTCACTCAAAGACCCAATGAATTCGCATGATTATGACTCATTGTAGATACAGAAACTAAATTGCAGGACATATATGAGTAAGCACCTTACCTGGGAGTCACCACCCAAGTGATCAGTGAAAAAAATAAAATCACCCAGTCCATGCACCTTTCTTAATATTGTTCTGCCTTCATTAATGGCTTCCTTGGATAGTGTCATCCAAAATAGTTAGGCATGTGAGATTGAAGAACCCCTGATATTCTGTGTATCATGCTGTGACTAGAACGTGGTATAGAACGGACTTGGTACTTTATAATAAAGTATTGACTTGAACTGAAACTTTTTGTAAATTCTCATTCATTTATTTACTTTATACAATAAATAATGTACTTCCTACACTGATCTAGATACATGGGCTATAACAGTGAACAAAATATGCAACGTTATCTGTCTTCATGAAGCTCACTTTCTAGTAGAGAGAGACTAACCGAATGCAATAAACACCATAAATAAGTAACTAGGATGTTAGAACATATACTGTGGGGAAAAAACAAACAAACAAACAAACAAACAAACAAACAAACAAACACAAAACAGTGACCTCAAAGCCAACAATAGCATCTGATTAGTTTTAGGTCACCAGAATTGTCAAATTGGACTGATTTAATTCCAAAAGAAAAGAAAGATTCAAAACATTTTAGTTAACTCATAATACCCTTCTCTAAATAAATATATTTATTTTTCATGTTCGTAAAAGCAAAACTAGTTCATCAACTTTCTAATTACCTTTATAAACCTTTAAGTTGGAAATCATTCCTTCATTTATCTTACTGTTTTCCTGTCCCAATTAATCATAGAAACTCAAGTTGTAAGAGAATCAGAGACAAAAAGATGGCAGAATAAAAAATAAAACCAAAAAACAAAATGTGAAAATTCAAGAATGGGATGGGGCTCAAATGCAAGCTTGTTTTTTTGTTTGTTTGTTTGTTTTCTGCTCATACTCCACACTCTACTCCATCCTTGACCAAGAACAAAAGATGAATAAGCTTTTATCCATGTGCAAAAGATGGAGAGAGTCTATTATTTCTAGACACAGGGCCAATATAGTGCACTCATATAAGAAATGCAAGACATTTATTTCCTGTCAAGGACGTTTACTTTCCAGAAGCAGTTAACTCAGTAACCTCTGGAACTATAAAATCCCCAACTTTGAAAATAGAGATAAGGTCACTGAGTTACCACCAAAACTTAGGGGCAAGCCTGAAGTTCCCACCAGCCCCCACAGACAGGTTTTGTGGGGGAAGCCTGTGGAATCCCAAATCAGCAGCAACCTTCTTACACTCAGACCAAAGAGTCAGATCAAGAAGAGAAGGGAAGGGGATGCTGGGATGGCTCAGTGGGTTAAGTACTTGCTTTGCAGCCCCAGAGACTAAGGATCGAATCCCGGCCCCGGCCCATGCAGACCCACATGCTGAACTGGGGTGTGCCCCCACTCAGTTCTTGTCAGGGCCTGTGTGGGAGGCTCCTGGCCCAGTTCCTGCCCTGCACAGCCCCGCGTCCACCTGTGGAGTGAAACTATATGAAAGACTAATGCTGTCAACTATGGAGGCTGCTCTGGGCCCTCTCCTTCTCTCTGTCTCTCTCTGTCTGTCTGTCTCTCTACCAATCAATGTCACCCCATTAAATTTAACAATAAAAAATAAAAATAAAAAATAAAAAAAACCCAATAAAAATAAATCTTTAAAAAAAGAGAAGGGAAGCTGATGAGCTTTTCAGACTTGAAATCTTTTCTTAAGAACCAGAATAGACAGGAGGCATTTTCTGTCTCAGGTCAGGGAAGAATTTACTCCTCTCTCTAACCCACTGCTTAAAGTACTCTGTGCCCCGTGCCTCCTAGAAACTGTCCCTACTGCAAGAGTATTTCTTTAAGGATGCATAAGGAATATCGAGTAAGGTATCAAAAAACTATACTCTCTATGAAAGGAGAGAGATAAGATGACCTCCCCCACCCCCAGAAATCTCCTGTGGTTCAGGAGAAGGAAAATTGGAATAATTTGGTCTTCTCTACCATGTCTCTGTGGCTAGCCTCCTAGGACTGTTTGTCCTCGGGTGTTTTTGAGAGCTTCCCTCAGACTGGGTCCCTTTTATCCTTCCCTTTTCTAAGCTAGGTAGGCCAAACATGCTTGGCAAACGACAGCCACACGCCACTGGCTGTCCTAAGGCAAGGGGTGCAAAGCCAGGGCAGGGTTAGGTAGGGTGCTTCTGAAGAGCTTCCCTCTCTTCCTCTCTGATCCTTTTCTTGTTGGCAACATTGACGGGGCTGAATATAGCCATCCTTTAAAAGAGGAAGAGAAAGAGAAAGAGTCTCTCCTGATCTAGAATGACTCCTTGTTGTTTTTGTTTGTTTGTTTGTTTCCCTTATACTTCCGCGCTTTCATTTTTCTGTCAAACATCCTCTTAATAGACTTACTTGGCCACCCTACCTTGATCCTCTTTACTCTGTCCTCTGTTTCCTTTTCCATCACACTTTTGATTTTCTAACATACTCACCAGGACCCTGTGCACATTCTCACCCCACTTCTTCCTGGTTCTTAGTGTGTCCTAACAGATTACGAGGCTATACTAACAGTCAAAGCTCAGAAGTACACAAACACAGGTATCCCAAACAAATACAATCCAAAAAATCCTGAATGTTCTATATAGCAAAGGTATGCATGAGAGTTTCTGTGTATATGTGTGTGCAGGGGTAACTAATCACAAATAACGTAATGGGTTTCAAATGACTTCAATTAGCTCACATTTTTTAAAACAAATCTTGTAAGGGTTGTCTCTTTTTCCTGTTACAGGTGTTAAAGAACAAAAATTAAATGAAGTGTGTTTGAAGATTATTGAGCGATTCATGAATGATATAGCATTCTCTCTAGAAAAGACAAGGGAGCACCTAAGAGTTGCATGAAATGGAAGGTTTTTACAGACAGAAGGAGAGTGGGGCAAAAAGTTAAGAAAGTGGATTATTTCAAACAAGGTTACATCCCCTTAGGGACAGTAAAGGGGTTTTTATCAAGTAGATGACTTCACGAGTGTGGATCAAGTAATTCCAGGCTGATTGGTTTAAAATTCCAGTCCACATACGGTGATGGAAAGTGAGCTGATTCCGGGTGGTGAGCACATAATGCCATGTATAGACAGTGTCATGTAGAATTGTACACCTGGAGACGATGTAATTGATATTAATTAATGTCATCCCAATAAATTAAACAAAACAAAAAAATAAAATAAATTTAAAAATTCCAGTCCAGTGAGAGACTGATACTGCAGTTAGATTAGGTGTTAAGTCTTGGCTGGGTTTAGTCAGTCATTCCCGGCTCTGCTGTTTCTTTTTAACTCAGGTCTAATGTCTATAGGCAGCTCTGACTAACACAATCCCTTGATACCATGTTCAGGGAACTCTTCACACATGCTGACCCGATGACCCGGAAATACATTAACCAATAGAAGTCCCTTCTGTCTTTCTAACACTTCCCTTTACCATTCATACCCTCTTCTGTATGGTAGTGCTCCCCATAGCAGCATTCTGAGAATCCCTGGGATCTTACAGGGCTCAAGAGGCTGGCCTATAATCTTCTGTATAACTACTGCTCCCTGGAGTTTCCCACTCTGAGAACCACTCTTTCCTCTCTTTCTCATCTCTGAACAATTGGGACCCCACTGAGGTGGGAAAAAAAAAAAAAAAGGAAAAGAGGCCAGAGGCATTCAAGAGAAGCCTACTCCCCTATACCCTGTTTTATCACAGGCGACCCTTTCACTGTCCAAACGTGCTTGGAGAAATAAAAGCTATGGCCAGAAGTTTTGCTTTTTCAACCTTCATGCTTGAGAACCTGGCAGAAAAATTGCTATTAACTATTGCTCTTAAATCATTTTCAGCGTGGCCTTCTTCTGAAGTCTTCACCCCAAACTGTAATTATTTCCTATTTCTTAAAAGTTCCCCCAACCATCACTGTCTCCTCTTTCTTTTTTTCCCCTTGAGAGTTGTGCTTCCGGGAAGAGAGAGAAGCTCTTGTTTGAGGGTGCAGCGTGTTCTGTATAAGACATCGTGAAGTTAAATCAAGGACGACAGCACCTTGAGCAAAAACATAAAAGCAGCCCATAAATTTCCATGGAAAACATGGAAAATATTGCTATGTCAGACCTGCTGCAGCTCAGAAAAGCTAACAAGGTTGCCCTATTTTTGCATAGCACCTTATCATTTATAAAGGCTTTCTTCCTAATTACCCCACTTAATTATTCCATCCAGTACAAGTACGATTCTGATCCCTCATAAGAAAACTGAGATTTTGAGGTTGAGTGATGTGTTTCAGATCCTATGCTGCTGGATGAAACTGGCTACGTAATTTGCAAGGCCCTATAGACAATGAAAATGCAAGCTTTCCTGTGTTAAAAAAACTATGAAAAAATTCAAGATGGCTACAGCAGAGCATCAAACCAAATGTGGTGCCTTTCTAAGTTCTGGGCCTGAGTGACCACAAAGGTCAGGGGTGTTCAAACATTTGACATTGCACCTACCCTGCATAACTGACTCCTAAGCCCAGTTTTCTCTCCAATAAACCCAGGGCTAAGAGTCCATAATCGATGCAATCTCTTCCCCCTCCGAAGTTCTGTGAGCTTTTCCCTTAGATCCCTATGCTCTAGGGCAGTGGTCCCCAACCTTTTTGGCACCAGGGACCAATTTTGTGGAATACAATATTTTTTGGGGGGTGGGGGTGCACATGCCGCAGTTTACAATAGCTTTCAGGCTCCCATGAGAGTCGAAGACCCCCGCTGATCTGACAGGAGGGGGAGCCCAGGTAGTAATGTAAGCAATGGGGAGCAGCTGTAAATACAGACGAAGCTTCACTTGCTGGCCTGCTGCTCCACTCCTGCCATGTGGACCGGTTCCTAACAGGCCACGGGCAGGTTCCAGTCTATGCACCAAGGGTTGGGGACCCTTATGCTAGTGGACACTCATTTCTACAACGATTCTGAGAATAAAGGGAAAAACAAGTCTCATGGATGGATTTCTCTGTGTTTTTAAATTGTAGCTTTCTCTCTTTCAAAATTCCATATCTCCTATTCACTTTCTCCACTTACCCTGATTTAATTTATTTTTAAAAATTTGATAATTTTGAAAAGTGAAATGAAAAGAAGAAGAAAGAAAAAGGGAAGGAGGGATGCAGGAAAAGAGGAAGGGAGGGAAGAAACGAGGAAGGAAGAAAGGGAGGGAGGGAGGGAAGAGTTCTAGACGGTTCTCACTGTGCAGGCAGCTCCAGATGCTGCCCACTTCTACTCTATTATCAGCGGACTTCACTCCAGGGGTGACACATGCTGCAATTTGTATGGCAAAGACACGTTTTTGAGACCAAAGTGGTTATTATTACAGAGGATCCTGCCTCAAGCAACCGTCGGAATGTTTTTTCTTCATGAAATCTGAACATATTCATCAAACTGTGCTGCGCTCCTGGACTTGCAATTAATCAAGGCTCGTTTCAAGTTTTGTTAATTAACACCAAGGCCGGGGACCCAGTGGAAGCCCCAAATTTAATCTATGGTGTTTTAAAATTATTGTAATCTGCTAGCGGAAGAGTTGTTGGACTGTAAATGGATTTTTTTTTTTTTTAATTCCAATACTGCATTGCCAAGAAATTAAAAGGAATAGTACCATAGCCTTGGTGAAAGAGCTAACCTGAAATGGCCTCATTGAGCTGCTGTTGTGATGTGACATCGGGCCAGCAGAGGGAGCAAGACTGAAGTGCAAGCACCATGTTTTCAGACATCCAGAGTTAGTGATTTAAAGATGAAGAAGAAAGCCAAACCGAGACCACCAGGCTGCTTCTGGCCATAACACAGTCAACACATGAGAGGGCCACCCAGTGGAATCTGGTCTGGAGAACTTGGAAAAAAAACATTTTGTCTCTTTTTCTCACCTTTGAGCTACCACATGGGAAGAATCCCTGAATATAATTTCTACCCAAGAAGATCGAGGGCATTGTTAAAACAAAATGATTCCAAAGGAAACAGGAACCAGTTTATCTGAAATTATGCTCAGTGGTTCGTGGTTAATCTCACGAGACTGAGGTTACTACTGCCTTTCATGCTTTGTTTCCTTGGGTGGCCTTCTTCCCTAACCTGGCGCAAGGTAGGTGCTTCTCTGAGTCTGATGAGTATTTAGCTTTCACAACCCAGACATCTGTGGCAACACTACCCAACCATAACATATACATCGCTTCCTACCAGGGCTTCCTGTGTTAGCTCCCTTGCTGACATATTACTGTTTTGAAATAACCCTCAAGAGGATAAATGATCTCCGGTTATTAATAGAACTACACCAAAATATTCCAGAAATGATCAGAAGTTACACATAAATAAGTACTTAGGTATAAATACCCTCAAAGAAACAACTTGCTCAAATGCTAAACATGACGTGCACAGCTCTCCTACAAGCCCTTCTCTGAGGGACCCCGCAGCTCTGTTTCCCACACTCCCTGCCCACTTCAGCCATTCCAAAGTTCCTACACCCCAAGCAGACCTCCGAGGCTTCCCAAGTGATGCCCCCTTAGCTCTCAGCCCCTTCAGGATTCTGCTTGTACTTCAAGATGTACCCAAAACTCACAACTTTTAAAAAATTATAGTTGACATACGATCATACCTTTAACCCTGCTCTGTGTCCTGCAAGGGCTCCCATTCAAGTCCAGTGCACAGTTATCCTTGCCCTTATTACCCAGGCTTCTAAATAGTGTGGGCATATTTTATACTCTACACGTATACATTCTTATCATAAATTATGATGCATACTAAGTAGGTAAGTCGATGTAACGATACAGGGCTCTACCTCCAGATTCTCAGATGCCCAAGAATGATGTCATTCTCTTTTTCATCTGTCTTATACTTAGCCCCTAGGACAGTAGGGATTTGGTACATAATCCTGGAATGCAGCACTTGAGTGAATGAGGAGAGGCCAGTCAAGGTCTAGTCTTATTTTATAAAAGGAAAGGGAAGCACTCACAGGGCATGTTACTTGTGTAAAGTCACACGATTAATTATCAAATACATTTGGCATGATCCCAAGCCACAGACTTGGTAGTCGGCCTCAGGCAAATTTCTGTTCCTTAGAGATGTTTAATCTGCAAGAAACCGCATAGTTACGTGCATGGAGGAGGGAGGAATAAAGGATATTTAAGTCAGTGATGGGTGGGCAACGTGTAGAGCCCCCTTAAGAGCCCCATCTGGGAGGTGCAGCACAAGTTAAGAGTGCATCTAGCTGGGGACACTTCTGACAGCTGCAAAGTTCACACAGGTTAGAGGGATAATGAGTCTTTCCCTGCCCCTTCCCCACCACCATTTTTGAGACCTAGGAATAACCATGTGGAAATTTTGAGGGGGGAAAAAAAAAATCCTAATGCAACCAGAGGTGTTGTTTTCACAAGCATATTCTCCCAAATATTACTTTGCTGAAGAGAGGACCAGGCCGGGGCTCAGGACTAAGCATTCACGTCCAAATCCAAGCACTTGCTAAGGGTAGGTTGATTAGACATATGTTTAGTACTGGGACAGAAACCAACAGTACTGTCCCGTTTCGAATGGAACGTCTGGTCAGCCTACTGATACCTTCCATTTCGCCCAACGAGACCAGTCTGACCATGTGGTTTTTGTCTTAGAGGCTCCTGCTCCAAGTCAAAATCACAACGCACTCAGGGACCTTGATGGAACCATGACAGAAGAGAACTCGTCAAGAGTGAGAAGAACAAAGAAGCACAATTCCAATGGCAGATGCCACCAAACATCTTTCGATGTCAAAGACGCACTGGGGATTAATGGGGGGCTGGTGGGCCTGAAGGCTGTCGGATCTTAAGGGAGCAGCATACGATGGTGTGGTTCAATGCTGCCAGATGTTTCTGTTCTCCAAAAGCAGTGGAAACCCAGACATGTGTATCCTCTCTGGGTTGTTTAATAGCCAACAACTTGTTCTCTGTGTGTGTTCTGCGGCCCAGGACGAAATGAGTCTGCTGGCCCAGTCTAGGCTGTGAACCACAGATGTCTGACCCCTGCCTTAAATCTACAGGTTCCCAGAGACGTGTACTTGCTGTTGGTGTCTAGGAAAGAAAATTCCATCTCCAAGCAACTTTGTGGCGATGGCCGGTGCTCGTGGGGGTGCAGGGGGAATACATGTGTATATTCACTTGAGCCGTTGAGGAATTCAGAGACTTTCTTCTATGCCCTGTCCAAAGATAACCTCTGCCGTAGCACAATAGGCCAAACCCAAAATGCCAGATGCCATAGAAGGTTCCAATTTCAAATGTCCTTATTGTAGACACATCTGGTAACAACTCTCGTGTTCTGACTTGAAGGCTGGGACAGTTCACAGGAGCCATTTCTGTGCTGCTACACAAGCGGTCCCAGAGTGAACAGCTTTGTGTAGCACGACCCTCTTGCTTCCTTGCGTACATGCTTTCTTCCACAGTTCTGCAAGGACCTGTAGCCACCCTCCTCCTCTGGGGACGTGCAAGTACCTTGGAAGCCTGGCAAGGTGGTAGCTTTCCATGTGGGGTAAATGGTCAAGGCTCAGGCCAGCTCCCCCTGTGCAGGTGGCAGCTGGGCAGTCGCTGTGAGGGACACAGCTGTCAGCGTGAAATCCGCCTCATCCCGGGCAGGCGCTAAGAGAAGCTGGTGGCCAGCGATGGTGACCAGCTGAGCAGCTATTTCTGCCGCGACCTGCCTAGAGGGCAGGCTTCAGCCTAGGACTCAACTCCTGCATAGTATCTGGGCTGCTTGGATCGTCTTGAAGCCCTTTTTTAACATCTTTTCTCTTATGTCTTTCCCCCTACCTAATCCAGGGCAGCCTGTGTTGTTGCTAACGGGGAGATGAGGAAGTAAGCCCTTCCTATCTTAATGATTCTGGGTATGTTCCTCAGAGAGGCTCACTCAAAGGTAATATTATTGATGCTTCCCAGATACTAGAGTACTCTACTTCGTGGTTTGGGCATTTGGAAAACAAAGTTCAGAGATGCACAGGCTATTCTCTGCTCTCTGCCCTGTCACACCTTCCCCTGGGGCAGATAAAACCTGTGGATCGGCCTACATTTAAAATTCTGTGGGTAACAGTCCATGTGACCATCGTCCCCAAGAGCTGCCTGGGAGGTCCATTCTGTCTTCCATCAGGCAGGGCCCAGCACGGACAAAACAGCTTCCAAGGTCTCCAGTGTTCGCCTCCGCAAATCTCCCCGCAGGGCTGTGACCGGCTTTGTCCGTGACCGTCCAAAGGGAAGTCTCGTTACAAACAAGTGGGATGAGCGAGGCGAGGAGGGGTGGGGGAGAGGCCGCCGAGAGCACAGGCCTCCGCAAAGGGTCTCTGCAGGGACAGCGCCTGCTTTCTCGTCCTAACTGGCTCCCCCCTGATGTAAAGGCCTTGTCCAAATTCCACCTTCTCTTCCAAGCTCCTTTAGTTCCCAAGCCTCATGCAGGGTCGGGAGAAAAAGCAACTGCTGCGTGCGAAAGCAGCAGGTCAGACGGAAGAGAGCACAGAACACGCGTGTGAGGACGGATTAAAGATGTCTGAGCGCAGGCAAAGCCCAGCATCAGCTCTAGGGACCCCGCTCCACGCCTCCATCTGCAGCCCCCACCCCAATATAAGACACTTCGGGGGCAAGCATGTCAATTTCAACATATCATCTGTGGGGTAACGGCAGACTCCCCTAACCCTCCAGAGTGCCACTGCCTTCCAGAGAGTGCGACCATCAGCAGGGCCCCCCTGGAGGACAAAGTGTCTGTCCCCATGGTTCCCTGTTAACATGCAGATTGCTGTCAGACAGAACACCAGGAAGACAGAGGATACTCTGCCTTCCAGAAGGTTACAGTCTAAAAAGCTTATAATCTAGACATGAAGCGCAGTTTCCCAAGTAGTATGTTTAAGTCGTAGGTCCTTGTAAAGCATATAGCCGGGGTGAACCAAAAGTAGGTAGACAGTGAGTGACAAGATTGATTTCATTTATTGTCCACCTACTTTTGGTTCACCCTGTATATATAGTACTTTAAGATTTTGTTTGTAGTACAGTGAGGGGTCTGGGTCTACAATAAAAAGATATAAGTGTGAATTTCAGCTTTGTCACTTACTGATAGTTATGCAAACTTGTACGACTCAGTCACTTTCCTAAACTTTTTTTTTTTTTTTAAGATTTATGTTTGAGAGAAGGTATGTGTGTGTGAGAGAGAGAGACAAAGAAGGGGGAGGGTCCAGAGCAGTCTCCATAGTTGTACATCATTAGTTGTGACATGGTTTCATTCCACACAGGTGGATGTGGGGCGAAGTAGGTGGGAACCGAACCAGGAGACCAGGGGAGAACCTTCACTGCTGAGCCATCCCAGTGGAGATCAGGTACACCACAGTCCAGCATGTGGGTTTGCACAGGCCTGAGTTAGGATTCGATCCCCAGGCCTCACGATTGCAAGGCAAGCAGTAAACCTACTGAGCTATCCTGACACTCCCTTCTAAAGAGTTTCTGGAAGAGAATAAACATTCAGGAAATGTTAGCTATTTTTATAGTTTAGTGTTGCAACTGTTATTATTAGTATTACTGTCATCATTATTAAGTGGCTGGACTAGTACCTACTGTACACAGCTATGTAGCTCTGGGAGGACCCTACCACCACTAACCTGTCCCAATACTTACTAATTTATATGTTCATCAATAGTGTCCTAACTGAATTCTGGGCTTCCAGTATCTTCCCCCTCTAACCTAAGCTGCATACTGTTTCCAAAGTTATATTTCTGAAATAAAAATTTATTTGCCATGTCAATCATCTCTTTGGAAACTTCCAAAAACCACTGTAAGCTTATAGAATAAATTCTAACCTCAGTGGGCAGCTCTTGACAAAATAGCTACTTAATCTTCCAGCCGGAGGAGAAGGAATAGAGAGAAGATTGGGACAGACCTAAATTTAGGTTTTCACTTTTATAACTTTGAGCATTTTTTTGTCATTAATACCCTGGAATGAAAGAAGACAAATGCCCTAAATATGGCCAAGAATATTTTCATTCATTTATTCAGGGGATATTTACTGAGTACTCAACTATGTACCTTACACTGGAGATACAGCGGTGACAAAAGATGTCTTTGTGGAACTTACATTCTGTTGGGAAAGAGAAACAGAAACAGAAACAAATAGAGAAGGTGATAGTATATGATCACCGCGACTCCAAGCTGAGGGCTCAGAATCATGCACGCATTGATCTAAGTGGACACAAGTCATGAAATATATTTGTCATATTTGTTCATCACTTGTATTCTGTTTCTCCTACAGAAGCAGTACTAAGGTGCCTGAGCGAATTCTGATTCTCTGGAACATAGCTGTACATTGTTATGCATGTATGTGTATGCACATCTGCGTGTGTGTGTACATGTGTGTGTGTGCATTGATTAAAATGCATTCTTAACCATGGGAGCAGTAGCTTAATCAGTGTTGCATGGGACCTTAGAGCAGGGTCTTTCTTCCTAATCTGGAAAAACCACTCTCCCCTTCTCTTCAAATGCCCCCAAGCCTCTGCCTCTGGCCAGAGTTTCTCCCTTTGCCCTCCTCTCAGCGGCGTTGGTCCCTCCCTCTTTCCAGGTCTCAGCAATGCCCTTCATAATATCAACGCCCCCCTCCCCGCATTTTTGCCTGCAAGGGCAGTAGTGTGACTAGCTGGTGGGGTCTGGGCTGAATTTTGTCAGCATACACACTTGGGCTGACCTTGGGTATCCATCCACCTGTCTGCTTATTTACAAATTCTTCGCTCAGGTCTTTCTCCTGGCCCTCCTCTGTTACATCATTTGTCTACAGGACTGAGATTGTATAGAAAGCCTCCTGTGACGGGAGCCCTCCCTGAATGTGTAGCCACACAAACCGGCTTTCTCTGGAGCGCCTCCTCCCTCCACCTCACACACCACGGCCTTCTTCCCTGCTCCTCAGCCCTTGCTGGAGGACTGTGATGAATGAACCACTCGGCTAGAGTCACGCTGCCTCCCACCTGGAATCCCAAAGCCGCTCTCCGTCTGACTGAAATGTTTATCTTGCCAGGCACTGAACACACATTATCAGTTTTACTTTTCAAAATATCCCTGCAAAGTAATTATTAATTATGCCCATTTTATAGATGCAGACACTGAGCCATGGTAGAATTTAATATTTCTTCCAAAGCATCAGAGCTGGTATTGTTGAGAAGAGTGGCATTTATCACCATATAGGTACGCGGGAACCACGGTGCCGTGATCTTAGCGACTGGAGACTGTGGAACACAGGGGTCGAGAACAGGCTCCAATCGGAGTGTGCCTGGGTTTAGGTCCCTGCGTGACCACTTGCCAGATGTACTAACTTGGCTTAAGTAACTACTTAACTACTCTGAGTCTTGGCTTTCTCATCTAAAGCAGAGAAAACAATATAGGTGATTCATCAACTCAATGTGAGGATGATCTGACATAGCCCAGTAGCATGTTATGGAGGACACATGATATACAAGGGCCATCTGGAAGAATCCAGCCATTGTCAATATAACGAGAATGGTTACACGCTGCACACTTTCCGGACAGCCCTCGTATTTTGGCGATTAGCAATGCCATTGTTCTTATTACTGCCACCCCGACTCCCCGAGCTCTTTTTACCTAAGACCTCTCTTTACATTAAGGTCTCCCGAGCCAGCATGTGCTGCTGAAGTCCCAGTGTGTCTCACCGAAGTCTAATAGCAACCACCATGAGACTCAATATCCTCCGCACCTCAGCAGCAACCACTGGCCCAAACCAGACACACATACCACTTACCTAGACTTCATGGAAGACGCTTGACTCCAACCCTAGCCTTTGTCTCCAGTGTTTTCTCAATGTTATTTAGCACTACCTGTTGCTGTTATCTCCCGGAAACAGATCATATCGTGTCAGTCCCCTACTTTAAAAATTAATACCCCCCCAAAAAAAAGCAATGCAAGATTTCATATTCTGTAATTTACATTTTCAAAAATCAATTACTAACTTTGTAATGTTTCCCTCACTGCTGTATGCATCCATTCTCTAAGCCCATCACAGATTATTTTGTGAACGTATTGAGAACCTCCCCACTTCGATCTTTCTGGAAACTTCCTTCCCTCCTGTATCTATCTAAGTCCACATCATCATCCTTTAAGACTCAACTTAGTTTTACATTCTTCCTAAAGCTTAGCTAGTTGTCCCTTCCAGGCTGTAATTAACTAAGACAAAGCAGGAAGGATAGAACATGCAGAGTACAGGGCATAGGTCTAACTCCAGGATAGCAAAAGCACAGATATTAACTTGATGTGATGCAGTTACTTTGGGCTACAGAGCTTTGCAAACTAACAAGTACTTAATCTATTGTTTTCCCAGCTCCTTCCAGGTATTTCTAGAGATGGAAACTAAAGAGAGCCAGCCTTCTACTAGACCTGAAAGTTGGAAGGAGTTATACTTGACTTAAGAACATTTGATGAAATGTGTTTCATTTTATGGAAAGACATAAGTCAGGACAAAAAAAAGAAAAAGCAAGCATTGGACTAATTATTTTAGATGTGATGTGACATTGGTATATAGCATGCTTCATTATAGTGGCAACTGACATCTCTTAAGTCCAGGTTCCAGAATGCAATTTTTCCTGCATAATTCTGAGAAAGACCTTCCAAATGACATACCTAGATTTTCCCCCTAAAAGAATATCACTGTGTGTGGCATTGGTTGTGTGCACCATTCATATGACACTAATAGAAATCTTCTTACATTTCAGATATTTTTGCTCATGCTTAATCTTTTGGACATGACGTTAACTTGCTGGAAATTAGGGCATGCATCTGACATATCTCTGTCAAACAACACAGGAGCCATTAAAAAATCCTGCATCTATTAACCACACAGGTGATGTTTTCTGAATGATTGCTGCAAGTTAAAAGCATTGAGTGCTTACCTTACAATTGCAACATCCAGGATTCAATTTCTGGCCCCGGCCCGTGCAAACCCATACGCTGAACTGTGGTAACTGCCAGGACGGCTGGGCAGTGAAGGTTCTCACCTCCCATGCAGGAGGCTCCCGATTTGGTTCCTACCCTGCATGGCGTTGCATCCACCTGTGTAGAGTGAAACCATGTCTTAGCTAATGATGTACAACTATGCAGACCACTCTGTTTCTCTCTCTCTCTCGCACCTTCTCTCAAACAATAAAATAATTTTTTTTTTTAAAGACTATCTCATAGACTTGGAGTTAGCCTGTCTTGGGTTGAGTTTGACTATTATCTCTGCTGGTAAACAACTCTGGAACCCCTTAAGACCCATTTTATAAAATTGTGATAAGTAGAATGAAGTTTGTAAAATACAATTTTAGTTTCTAACACATATTAAGTAGACCATTATAATAGATGTTATTACAACCATATGTGACAGGACAAAAAATTTAACCCAACATTGACCTCTCTTCACTGTTTTTTTTTTTTGAACAAATTTCCTGTCAATTCTTTTATTTCCCAATTTTTGAAGAAGAGCTATGTCTTATCACACTCACCCATTTGGGCTTTTCCCAGTGCAGGGCAGTACTGTTTCAAGTGGGACATCTGATCAGCCTAAACCTGCTCCTACCAGGCACAGAAAGCCATGTTTCTGAAGTGATGATGTTGACTTGAGCTTCAGTGTAACAGTCCCTTAGACCAGCTTTTTTTAGGTGGAGAAAAAACAAAAGAACAAAAACAAAGCAAACCAAAACAACACAAAAAACACCAAGGAAAAGGAAAAATAGAATTCCTTTCTGGCAAGAATGATTAGCCACTCTGGACTCTGCAGAATACAAATGACCCTCGTGCCGCCTAAGCCGGCCTGTGCGCCAGTTATTTCACAGCAGAACTCAAGGCCGTTTGACAGTCATCACATGGGCCGCATTTCGGGCTTTAAGGATGCTGTGTATTATTACACCAGTAATATCTTTAATGCTCAGCAGGGCTATATTTTGAGCAGAGCCATCCAGGCTGAGATAATACTTGCTGATACCACCTGCCTTTTTCTATTGTATGTATTCATTTATTTTATAGAATATGTTCTCGAGGACCGCGTACCGTGGCAGCTAGAAGCTCTTTACAAAATTTAAGAGACACATATATTATCTAGAGCTGCTCGCAGTAATGGCATTAGAACTCTGGTTACTGTCACACCACGAGATCTCCTACCGGCTATATCAGAAGTCATGTAAGTTACTGAATCATTTTCTCCTGGCCCCCACTGCCCCAAAGTGTTCCAGAAGCTGAGGGTCTAGCCAGCCCAAGAAGTCCACAGAAGCCATCAGGGCATCAATCTTAATACAGAAAGCATCAGTAAAATCAATAAGATTTGGCAGGTCCCATCATATATCAAAGAATGCAGAAAATAGGAGAGAAGTAACAGTCACCCTCTGTGACTTCTCACCATAGTTCATTCACCTGTCACTCAAGCTGGTCTTGAAGTCCAGAAATGCTCTTGCCTTATTCCTGAAATGACCATACATTATGGGTTTTCTGGGACTGTCTCAATTTCAAATATTCGGTCTTGTTGTCCCCATAAGTGTACTTGGATGTGTCAGGCCTTGTGTTCTGATTTTCTTTGGTTGAGAAAATATGTTCTCTGTACTTATTTTTCATCGTATCCATAGTGAAATTGAGCTATATAACCTTGCATGGGTTTCTTAAACTTAGCTGGTCCTTCATTTTTCTTTCTTTTTTTTAAGATTTAGTTTATTGTTTGAGAGAAGGTGAGACAGAGAGAGAAAAAGAGAGAGAAGGAAGAGGAGAGGGCCCAGAGCAGCCTCCATCGTTGTACATCATTTGTTGTGACATGGTTTAATTCCACACAGGTGGATGTGGGGCTGTGAGGGGTGGGAACAAAACTGGGGGCCTCCTGCATGGGAGGCATGAACCTACATAGCCATCCTAGTAGTTACCAGTTGTGCTGCAGCTCAGCCCATGGATCTGCATGGCTCAGGGCTGAGATTTGATCCCTACACTTCATGATTACAAGGCAAGCACTGAACCTGTTGAGCTATCTGAGCATCCCCAGTTTTCTTATCTAAAATGTATTAGGGAAGTGAAGGAGCTGATTAGGTACATTATATGCCCCACCCCCTTAAAATGCTACAACACGTTTTTAAATAGTATCTTATATGGAACCACAATACTTAACACCAATGGAAGTTCTGGTAGATGTGGGTGACTCACTCACTCACACACAAGAGAGATGTCCTCTAAAGCATTTCCTTTGAAACCTCAGCCACTGAACCATGCAGGGTGAAATCTTTAGACCAATGACCTCTAAGTCCCCTTCCAACTCTAATGAATGCCATAGGACCCTGAAGAATGTGGGGGAAGCTAGAGAAAAGTGAGGATGCCAGCCCACAGCTCCTGAGGGGCTCTTGTGCATGTTTATCAATGATCACAAAGTGTAATTAAGTGTTACTGCTGTGATTCCCAGTGCATTCGGTCATTAGAGAAGCACCGTGTGGTCTACTTAAAGGCAAAAAGGCAGTGCACATTAATGGCAAGTTTTGTGTTCGGGCATGAGAAGATTTCAATTCTAGGCTTGGTTCTGCCACAAGCTAACTCAGCAAGTCATTTAAGCTGTCTGGATGTCCATTTCTAAAACTATAAAATTATTCATTTGTAATAGGCGATCAGAAAGATCTCTTCCAACTTCAACAAATTCAATGATTACACTAAGAGATGAAACAAAAAAATTATTAGGAATTCTACCCAGTTTGTTAACCTAAGGACAGGAACAAAATAGTACCCATTTTTCTTTTTTCTCATTTTCATCCCAACCCAATTCTTAGCTCTTTCCCATTATGTTATACATCTGATTGCCCTTGCCTGAGGTTCAAGAGATACAAACAACAGTTTCACAGGGGAAAAAGTAATTCTCTCACACTGGGTAGAAAGGCAAAATGAAGAGTACAAGATTTGGAGTCAGAGACACTTAGCCTCACATATCTACCTGCCACTTAGAGAACTTTGAAATAGAGTGGATGACTCTAAGGATTCGCCCTCTCGAAAGTGTTCACATCGAAAGAGAAAGATAATGTAAGAATATCAGGGCAATCCTCAGAACAGATTTAGAAGCATTAGCTTGTTCACGCATCAATAGGAAAACCTGAGATATTCCAACTTTAATTGTCACTTGCTGTAGTCAATAGCAGTTGACTCTGATCTTCCAGCGTATCTAAGACCCAGACAGAATTCACACTACGAGTAGCCTTGGATTGACTCAACTCAATTCCTATGGGCTCCTCAAGTCTATTAAGTGTATGCACTTTTGCCAAATATTATTAAATAATTGAGACAGGTGTTATCAACAAACCCAATTAGCAGGCAGTTCTCTTCTTGCTAATGAATGACAGAGTCAAAGAGACAAACGTAGAAGCTCAGAAACTGAATGTGTAACGAGGGTATTTTCCTCAAGGCCATCTGCTAACATGATGCGCTTTAGAATCATTCATGAAACTCCTCCTGGTTAAGTGTGAAATTGTATACATAGAAAACAGTGCTCCTGGATGTGTGGGAGTTTGAAAAGAAAAGAATCCCTCCAAATACCCTGGGCCCTTGTTACATCGTATTGTACCTATGGGATGGCACAACCAGAGAAGACCAAAAACAGTGTTTCTCAAACACTCACACGCCTATGCTCACTTGGTAAAAAGGAGGTTATGATTCAGCTGGTCTGCAGAGGGACCAAGAGGCGGCGTAGCTCACAAACTAGCAGAGGACAGTGACGGGCTCGCTCTATAAACCACACTCTGAGCAGTGACGTCCCAGGAGTCCGCAGTTCTACGTTTCCGAGGCAATAAAATTAATTACAACGAGTAGAAGTTATTTTGATATGTGGGCTCTATAGATAGACTGCCTGGGTTCAAATCCAAGAATTTTCATGAACCATCAACGTGACCTTGGGCAAGCTCTTCTCTGCATCTTGGTTTCCTTGTGTTGTCATAAGGAACACAGAGTTTATGTGTGTGTGATGCACAGAGCCCTGCCCGGCCCACAGCGAGGGCTCAGTAGATGTTAGTGACTATTATTACAAGGGTTGGCATTTTAAAACTCCATTGAAATAGGGGGAGATTTCCGAGGTGTCTGGAAACCAGGGTGCAGGAATACATACTTGTTCATATTTCTTTATGCAGGAAGTGATTTAAGGCAGCTAACTATCTGTTAATTGCTCTCCTCAAGTACCCATACCCATAAGAGCTGTCATTAACATTAATATATCAACACAGAGTGGAGAATAACTAGGAATGTGCAGCTCACCAAAGATGGGAATACCCCCGGTAAGGATTATGCTGTTAATATTGTTACCTGGCTAATGTAAAAGTCACTAAACTGATAATAGTTGTTAGAGTATTAACTTACTGTATTTAGCTTATTTTCTGAAATGTTGCATTCTTTGGTTTCCGTTTAGGGTCAAGATTGGAGACTGAATTTGGTTTTAGGATAAGCTGAGAAACAGACCTTGCATGAATATATGTGTGTTTTCTGTTACGATCACTTAATTTTCTCACAGTTAATATCATATGAGGAATGTTAGTGAGATCCAGTTACCTACTTGATTACAAAAAACTCGTATGGGGTAAAATCCTGAACAAAAGAGCCAAAGGACGTTGAAAAGTATTACATTTGAGAAGTAAAGATGTGGGTGGCAGAGTCTAGATTGACTATGAGAAGTTTTAAGTATGGACAGGATTTCAGCGTAGGTGAAATTCTATGGATGTGTCTTCCCTGAACAAGTATATAATTTATTGAGGCAGCAGGACCTGGAGGTTGAAGCATAAGTCTAGGGAGCACGAAATCCCTTTACCAACCCTGCACACCGATCTAAGACACAGCTGCTGTTAAATCATTCCATCTCTTCAGCTCCCCACACACAAAGGAAGGATCAAAGATGCCCACCTCACCTCAGCCAAGCTCTGGCACTAACTAATGACTGTTTATAACCAGTTGCAAAGGACTGTCACCAAGAAGTGTATATGACAAAGGGATGTCTGCATACACCCATGCCCCAGCTGGAACATACATAAATGCCAGAGAAAATGGATGACAAATACCACAAGGCTACGTATTTACTCTAGGAGTAAGGGAGAGGTACAGTGCAGGCAACGGGGAGAGCGTACCACACAAGCAGTATGAAATGTGTGATTTCAACAGAAATGGTGGGTAGGGTCCCAGAGCAGGAGGGGTGGGGGCTACTTAGTAGGGTCTGTGATCTAAAGTACTAGAACTGGGGAAGCTGGGATGGCTCAGTGGATTAAAAGCTTGCTTTGTAGCCCAGGAGCCCAAGGATCGAATCCTGGCCCCAGCCCAGGCGGACCCATATGCTGAACTGGGGTGTGCCCCCAGTTCCGTTCTTGCCGGGGCCTATGAGGGAGGCTCCCGGCCCAGTTCCTGCCCTGTGCAGCCCCGTGCCCACCTGTGGAGTGAAACTATATGGAAAACTAATGCTGTCAACTATGGAGACTGCTCTGGGCCCTCCCCCTTCTCTCTGTCTCTCTCTGTCTGTCTCTCTCTGTCAAAAAATAATAAAAATAAATCTTTAAATTGCTAGAATTAAACACATGGGCAAACATCTGTTTGTTCATTTATCTTCTCAGCAAAACTTCATTGAGAAACATCAATGGGCCAAACAATGCACTGTGGGCCTGAAACACCAAATCAAATTAGACATTTATTGTCCTTCAAGAGGCCCACAGTCCAGGGGTGGAGAGGCACACGTAAAATAATGGTCACAGTAAGGTGTTGCAAGTGTTATAGTGGAATCATAAGCAAAGGTGCTATAACAGCCAGGAAGAGATGCACCTGTTGAAGTCAGACTCTGGGTTGGGAGCATGATTTGTGGAGATGATGTTTGAATTGACTTTGAAGGCTAAATCAGCGTTTGCCTCATTGAGTGAGTTCAGGGTATGAATAAACTCTCAGCCAGCCAAGCTCAGTACCTAACACACTGAGGTCATACCTTCCTATGCCCGTATGTTTATGTGCGTTCTGTCTCTAACAAGGGAGGTTACGATGTTTACAGAAACCTTTCCGTATAAGGCATGGAGGGAGGTAAGGGAAGTGACCAGGGTTTCGGAGGGTGTCAGAGGTTTTCAGTTTGAGTTCTGCAAAGGCCCCTTTGGGCTCCGGTGCCTACCTCTTCTTCCCCAACCAGAGGACTTCTGACTTCTTCTCTTTTGCATGTCAGTCATCCCTGTAAGGGTCCAACTCAGAAAAAAACTCTATGGCCAACAAAAGTCTAAGAACCGTCGTGTTCAAGAAAACCTTGCCTTAAAGGAATCAGCTCTCTGTTTCAGTGACTTCTTTTCCTCCGCTTCTGTCCAGGTCAGAGCCCTCATGACTCACCTTGACTTCCCAGGTGAAGCCCCTACTCCACTAAGGAGACAGCTGCATGTCCCCCAAGTGTTGGCTTCTGAAGATCCACAGTTCTGCTCAAACTTATTGATACGACGCGGATGTGCTCAAAGAAATGAGAACATGGCTTTGGCAGCTCTGGGCAATTTTCTGGGGGAGGTGATTTAAATGGTACTGTATTCTTAAATCAGCCACCTGCTCTGTCTCCCACAGGTCAGGCTGGGCTGTAGCCTCAAGGACAAAGGTGTGCAGAGGCTTCCAGCTGCAGCGGGTGCAGGAAGGACCCAGGCGAGGCGCCCCGAATCCTACAGCTGCCAGTGGCCTTGGAAGTCTTGACTGTCTATCCAATCAGGACCTCACACACCACTCAGAAGAGAAAGGGTTGAAGTGGGAGGGCAAGATGAAGGAAAGAAAGCAAGCAAGGACGCATCTAGAGAGGAGCTAATGAAGAGGTATTTAGAGAGGTTAAGATGCTGTCTCAATACCTAGAAAGGAATGTTACAAAATCATGTAAGCTTGCACTATTGTCTGTAAATGCTAGAACGCTAATCCCCTGGAACAAGAGAAGTGTTAGAGAAAGAGAAAGGACAAGGGGAGAGAGGGAAAGAGAGAGAATAACTTCCCCACCAAATTGCTTTTACTTAACATTTTAGGTCAGTTTCAACTAGGTCACAAGGATGTGTGTATCTTCAGAATAAAGTCTTTAATCGGCTGATGGATACGAAAAAAATAAATTACTGTGGCAAAATGTAATAAACGTTAAAGGGAAAATGATGAGGGTAATATAACTACATTGATTTAACTAGGATGATATAGAGGAATTGTCTGTTTTATAGGTTTCTAGATGTCTGGTAGCAGCTCTGTACTAAGGAATAGGGCTGTTCTCTTGATATACTTAAGAGCTGTCAGTAATTCCTATTTCACAGTCCACTGCTTCGACTCAGAAAGTGTGTTTCAGCCCTCGGTGACCCCATCCCGGAGGCACCGGAGGGTGACCAGCTGCCAAAGGCTTGCATTCTGGCAGCCATGGGGTAAGCAGCTGTATTATTCAGCACCGGGCTACCTTTAAGGGGAGCCAATCACTTTCGCCACCTCCCCCTGCCCTGCTCCCTTGCAGGCCTGCCGTGCCATTTGTTTTAATCACTCGTGGCATTGGGCTCATTATGTCCAGATCTTCCTTGGAGAGAGTAGCCGGCTTGGTGGGCGGAAATGGTCATTGAGGACACTTAGGGAGCAGGCACCATGCCAGTCCCTGGGGGCACATGTCCCCCAGAGATAGGGCACCTTCCAGGATAAAGCAACACATGTGAGCTTTAGGTAGAATGTCACTTTTCCACTATGATAATGTCACTGGTGCATAAAAAGCACCCTATCAGTCCCCATGAGCACTGAATAAAGCCCAGACCATTAGCGGGATACGAAGGGAAAAAACACCATTTCCGGTCACTTTCTCGGCATCACACACTACGCTGGATTCTTCCTGGTGTTAACTCATTCACTCATGAATGCTATTTAAATAAGATGGCATCTGTGACTCTTCCTAGTAGAGTCCCAGCCTTCACGATACGTTTTGCTCCTTTCCTCCTAAGTCTTTACTGATATTTTTCTTACTCCTTCCATTTACTATGGCGAAGACCATCTGGTTACTTTTCAAGTGTCTAGATGAGGATAAAGCTCTGGCAGAATTTAGACTCGGACTGTGTGTCCTCAACCCAGGCACACAGCCTCTGTGGGCTCCAGTGGCCTCAACAGTAAAGCTGAGAACATTGGCCTAGGGCAGTGGCTCTTCGTCAGGAGAGTTTTTGCCCACTAGGAAGACATTTAGCAATGTCTGGAGATATTTTTGACTGGCACAGCTGGTGCGCAGGGGTGTTAGTGGTACCTAGTGGGCAGAAGCCAGGGAGGCTGTTAAACGTCCTACAATGCCTGTTGGCTGTAGGACAGTAAGAAATTACTGAGGCCTTGACCAACGCAGCTGGGCCAGCTCACTGACAGGATATCTTATCAGGGAGCAAAGCAGATGGGCCAGCCCACTGAAAGAATGTCTTATCAGGGAGTAACAGAATGTTCAAGGATGAGGGCTGTTGCTCTTAGCTAATGCGTGCAACCGCAAGGCTAGAACTCTGCGTGAC